>JAZHYW010040637.1:0-30300 GCA_037355805.1 Ixodes ricinus | reverse complement strand
CGTAGCTGGAGGGTCGCAATATCCCCCAGTGTCAATATTTCAATGCGGCTCATAGACTGGAGCCAAACTTTGCGTGAACACTCGATTTCGGTTCATGATAATCAATAGCTCGACAAATATTCGGGCAGTTGTCCGTGTCATATCGCCTCCATGGCGATAATAGCCGAACTATTACAATGTCTGGAACTCAGCACCTGTCCTGTCCTTTGCCAACCTCAGCGCGTGTCTGTGATTAACATTGGCGGCATATAATGGGCTCCAGACCACGTGGCCGCTTGTTCTGGCTACGAGTTGAGGGTGTGAACGCTGCTCGTTTTTCTTTAATTATTTCTGCAACGTTTATTGCGTGGGAGACAAAGGGACGCGTGTTTCATTGTTCATAAATATCATGGATTATTTCTAAGCGGTATTCGCACAAAGTGCATACATTGTTGGATAGCCCCTTTAATATCACAATCGTTTCGTAGTTAATCAACTCGTTTTGCCCAAAACAAAAAACAAACAAAAATTATAAACTAAACTACTAACTTCCGAAATACTGTTAAAAAAGGGCGGGGTGAGATGCAAAGCGAAACTGCAACCATGAAGCTCGCTTTGCTGATGACCAACGTTAATGACGTTATTAATGTGATGTGTGACGCTTGTGGTTTTTACTATTTCAGCGGATTGACTGTGTATATTCTAATCTTCACTCGACTTTGTTGCCTCGTTGCTTTGTTTGTTATTGATGGTGCGTTTCGCTTGGCTTGTGCGATCCTGTGATCGGCTTCCAGAGTGTGTATATTAGTTCTGCTTATTTGCTCTGTTGTTCTAAATGACAGTCCTACCTTATCTGCCATGGCTGAACTGGTGGGGGGGGGGGGGGTAGACGCTCCGTCAGGCACTTGTGCCTTTATCTCTGCCCCCATGCGGAAAAGTATCCGCAAAACAAATAAAGAAAAAAAATAAGATAAAAAACGTGTCATTTTTTTAGTGGCAAGTAGTCTACGCACTTACATTTGTTACGTGCAGGCCAGACAAAGGGATATCCAGCTGGCCTTTGTTGTATATTCAAAATATTAGGCGAAACGCGCGGCAAAACGACGTGAAAGCTTAGAACATCGCCACCAGGCATATCACCAGTGTTACGTCCGAAAGGATCAACTGTCGAACCAGTCCACATACACGCTCAACAAGACATTTCCGCCGCCAACTTAGACAGGAGCTTCTTAGGCACGCAACGAATGAATCCGTCAGCACGTCAACACAACACCGACAACAGCATCGGAAACTAAACAAAACGAAACCCCGATACGGCTACTACTGCTACCACTGCGACGGCTACATTGACGGCGGACGTCGAAATAATAAAGCCACTATTCTGAGATTTCACGGAAGGGACGCAACAGGCGATGAAATAATTTTGGAGACGTATTGACGCTGGACGTCGAAATAGTCACTGCCTCACAAATATGCCGCCGGGACGCGGCAAAATGAGAACTGGTCCGACGAAGGCTGTAGCTGCTCTGCGACAACCGCGGAGGGCTGGCGTGGTAGGTTCACATTTCAGCTGCGAACACAAAGCGCTAGAAGCGCCGAAATATAAATTCCTAATAGAATTTCTCGTGGATGAAACGTCACGCGCTTTTGTTGACGCTGCTGCTTATGCAACCGGATATTGAACTCGGTCATTTTCGTCGAGGGTAATCATCGACAATTGCATCGTTTGCGAGCCCAGCCAGAGTGACATACTACTCCCATTCAATACGGAAACTAAATTCATGTGACATGCTCGGAGAAAAGGGGAAAAAGACTCCGACAATTGCAGTTACTTTGCTAAGTGGCGCAAGCTACCGCCCATTACAGAACGTTTCGCCACAGCTCATTTGTTCATCCACCCCATTCATACACTCAGTTCCGTTGCGCGCATTGGATGGAGAGAGTTTAAGGTATAGTCCACTTTTGTTTGCCAAAATGTCATTCTAGAAATCAAGATTAAGCCTTCCTAATCTTGCGTGCTAGTTTTGTTTTGATCTCATAAACGATATTCAGTCTTCAAAAAATGTCTGAACATTTTTATGCTCCCTTTAAATTGAGTGATTTTCTTATTTCCCGGATTGCAGCATTTCGAGCTGACATTGATTTGACGATAACATGTCAGCTCAAACCAAGCAAGCTAAACCCGAATCCAAATACCGACAATGCTGGTACAGCACATGTGTCACATGACTGTAATTGGCATCGCTTGATATAAACCTCTAATTAAAAAAAAGTAGGCGAGGAAGTGAAAAAGCAAGTAAATCACGATCCCCCATTTGCGGAATTACTTTACACGAATGAATGACACAGAAATTGTGGCAGCGAGTTAACCAAGTAATCGTTTTGTGGTAAGCGTTCTTGATTATCGTGGTCAAAACATAACTGTTCGTAGCCAAAAACAATGATCCAAGAGCCTGGAAAATTCATGGTTGACATCATTTACTCCGACTTTATAGACTAAAGACATACACCAAAAGATGGACGTTTCGGCACTCATGCAGGTGGTATCTTCACTAGGAACTGATGCTTACGTAGTCAAATTTAACCCAAAACAAAACTAATTGTATTTCCGGTTTATACATTTAGAGGTCCGCTCACTACTGAAACTGCGTTTCTACATGCTCTGCAAGCTTCCAAGGTTGCCTTCCGCATTTCCAAGTTAGGATGGCCTCGATGTGAAAGTTTTCGTTCAGTGAAAGCGCACGGTCCAAATTTTAGTTCGTGTTATTTCTAGCCTTGAGTCTAAGCAAATACAGACAACAAAAATGCAAAACAAACAACCAAAAAAGAGCGCACCAGCCTGCGTTACCGTTACGAGCGCAGCACGCTGCGCATGCCGCTGATCGGGGACTGCGAGCCACGCAGTTTCCTTTTACTGCCAGCATCCCTGCCGAGATCATCCCGACGCTTCACCAAGTGCTCGTACGTTTTGCAGCTCTACTGCCAGGCATCTCAGCTCTTTCAACGAGCTAAAGCTTAGAAGAAAAAAAGAGTCTACTCCCGCGCTACTAAACTCCGGTTCACAGTATATCGTACCCACTGCAGGGAAGGTTAGAAGCGCGAGCTCGTGGCTTTGGCAGCTGCCCTTAAAGCACGAGAGCTACCACCACCAAGGTCTGCCCCAGAGCAAGGAGCTCGAGCGTGTAACATTTCCTGCGGTACATCATAAGGTGAAATAGAGTATAGAAGCGGCGCGCGCCGGACTATACAGTCTGGACCATAGACTGCCGGAACTGCCCGAGCCGGAACATGATGACTCCAAAAGACGTCAAGGCTGAATCAGCCTATGGCAAAGTGCAGTGGCACCAGGCTCCTGTTTTAGGCTTTGTTTGGTCTTTAATAATATTAATTGGCGGAATGGTTGTGATATTGGGATTCACGAGAATAGGATACGTAGGAATTTACCACTAACTGATTTTTAAGAAGCTCAGCTTCCCTTGAACGGAAATTTAAAAATTCTAATATTAAAAATATAAATATCTCTGTGCACTAGGTCCACAGAATCCTAGAAGGTATAAATGGAAACTCTAGGATGATATGTAGAGTTATGCTGACACTTCAAACTTTGTTTTACTCTTAAAACTAATTGTGACAACAAATTTGGAAGTCCGTAAAAACTACTTCAGCCATGTTTAGCATATCTAAACCTCTCAATGAAGGCTTCAGTTATACTTTTACCAGAAAAACAAATCAATCAGATATGTGAAGATACGAAAAACAAACATCTTTGACAGAGTAAAATAGTAGCAAACATTCACAGTGCCATTTTACTTCACTTTAAATATATTTTTGAAAATGAATAGTAATTATATCATGAAAATACTTAAGGATAACAGGAAAAATGCAAGCATATGTTCAAAAACACGATCTTAAACATGTTATCTCTTTTAGCTTTTTTGCTTTGAAAAGTGCGGCTTGCAGGTGGTGTGCAGGTTAGTCTGAAGGGGTGGCGGGAGGCATGTGTGCACCTAACGTTAGAGGAGATTTAGAAAAAAAATCTCAACATATTTATAAAATAAAAACAAGGACGTTGACAGAGTGCCAGAAATTTGTTTAGGCTGACAACTGAATGTTCTAAACATGCTCAATTTAAAGAACACATGCGAAAAATCACATTTTTTAACAGCTTAGATGGAAAGCGGATTTCATAAAACAATTTTACAACGTCAAAAAAAAATTAGAGCTATATTTACGGCGCTACACGAATTTGTAGATGGCGCCCGCGGGCACCGCGGAAAATTTGCCCTTAGTTATCACGTGACTGGTCCTTATTTATCAGGTAGTGCTTGCGTTCTTTCGGAAGCTTCCTGTGGCCTTTAAAACTAACTTTTTCATCTTTGTTTGAGGTATAAAATAAACTAAGATTATTAAGTAACTTTTAGAGCCCAAAGGAAACTCCGGAAAAAGCACAAGCAGAGGTGATTGACCCGGCACCATGACAGAACAGCACACGACAAAACAGCACGGGACAAAACAGCACGGTCAAAACAGCACGCGTCAGAACAGCACAGCGTCAAAACAGCACGGCGACAAAACAGCACGCGTCGAAATAGCACGCGACAAAACAGCACAGCGTCAAAACCGCACAGCGACAGAAGAGCACGTGCCAAAACAGCACGGCGTCAAAACAGCACAGCGACAAAAGAGCACAGCGTCAAAAGGGCACAGCGACAAAAGAGAACGGCGTCAAATTAGCACCGCGACAAAACAGCATGTGGGAAAACAGGACATTGACAATATAGCTAAGGTTTGGCGGTATCGGTTTTTATTATTTTAAAATTCGGCGTACTTTTTTCGTTTTTTTTAAACACAAGTTTTCGGTTTATTGCGGTGAATATTTGTAGACTCACAAACTTCTCGGTTCTTTTTGGTTTATTGTTGAAAACCAGTATACTGTCGAAAATGCAATATTTAAGAGCGTTTGTGAGTAAACCAGGTACTGGTTTTCTTATTTGTTGCTGTCTGTGGCAGCTCACGCGACCTGTTTTGCAAGATGCACTCGGGCCCTATCGTGATCTGACATTATCGTCGTGTGCTCGTATTTGTGCACAGGACGAACATGAGCTTCACTACCACCTCGGTCGAAGAGGCCAATATCAAAATCCAGAAATTTGCAAGCATTGTACTAGTGCGTTTTTCCCCATTTTCACGAAAGCGAGAGGTGGTAAATTCGCGCCGATCACAGAAACGACAATAAAACAATCGGTTTTATGCCCTCCTCTAGTAGACGGAAGCTAGGAGTGTTAAACAATGTGCGGCATTTACAGACGTTCTTGATTTTCATTGTTCAGTTCATGATTAAACACTCTTCTTTGAACGAAGAATTCGTCACACATATCCCTAGCAGGTAAAAAACCCAGATTTCGTCGTGGAGACCCCTGCGGCCCCGGAGCTTTTGTTGAAAGTTGAACCGATCTCGGAGACAATCTTAAAACTGTGAAAGGAAGGGGACATACGGTCAATAATAAGTCACACCCCCCCTCTTCACACCCACCCGTCCAAACGCCCTCGAAAGTACTGACCTTTTTCGGTTAAAACCGAATTTTGAAAAATGAATTCGGCGTACTTTTACCGGTGTAATTCGGTTTAATCAGAAAACGCTGAACACTAAATAGAGTGTATGGAGTTAAAAAATGCATGTATCGGAGAAGGCAATGTGAAGGAATGGTGGGTCTAGGCTGGTCTGTATTCTGGCTATTTCTAGAGCAGATCTGCTAATTTTGACGCGCAAGTTTGCTGGTGATGTCATCTACAATATATGAATCAATCCCACGGCAATGTGCTGTCGTTAGTTGTTAAAAGAAAAACAGAAAGCGTTGCGGCAACGGTGTGCTCAACGGCAACAGCATTGAACCTGTGGCATGTTTCTGCTTCACCGGTTTCCACTCGATCGAGGCCTTCGTCGGCAATAATCTGTGAATTTAACTCAAAACAACTTCTCGCCTGCAAGCTACAGCTAGCCGCCTGTTTCCGGGACATTTTATTCACGGCAAATGAATCCGCAGAGTCTGCGCCCATGGTGCACCTTGAATGCGCTCGACATTAAAGCAACCTTATCTTACCGGTAATCGGCGTATCTCCGCTTTTTATTTATTTATTTAGTTTTTTTTTTTTTTTGGGGGGGGGCGTGTTACGCTAGGTTGGTAATTACGAAACTACGGAACCTCACCGGACCGCCGCAAACCAAACGGTTCATAACTTGAATTTATGGATTTATTTTTCCCAATAACTTTTCCTCTTTCGCTGGTTCTACAAAGAAGACCAGACAACGCGGCCAACATCGACGCGAAGAGATCACCTCTAACTACCCAATCTCTTCAGAAATCAGCGCAGTTAAAGGGCCCATGAAACGAATTTCGGGTTGGGATGAATGATTTTAAATTGGGACTTTACTAATCGCATATCGTTTAGTTGGCCAAAAGAAAGAGGCTAGAAAGTCAAAAGCCAGCTTTTCGGTACGAACATTTGAAAATATAGCGGACTATTTTGTACCTTCTTGCCTTCGAAAGCTCTCCGCCTTTTCACTATGATACATCCGCGGTTCCAAAGGCGCGTCACCGGCGCCAAACTGACGTCAGCAGAGCCCAGCTCACGCATTGGACACGAGGACTGCGTCACTCGGACGTATGCGCTCGTCAACAATCAATCCGTCGACGAATATTTGGATTCGCGTTCGTGGCCAATGAGTGCCCTGACAGAACTTATCTTCACTGGGGAATGTCAAGTTCTATGGTAGGCATAAAAGCACGGTGGAAGCTAGGAGTCATCGCACCGGTGCCGAAGGAATGTAACGACCACGGGATTTCACAATTCGCATTTGAGTTGAGGATTAAAGCTAAGGAGGAAGAAGTAGGAAAATCGTTTCATGACTCCTTTAAGTAGCAGTAACTACTGCTAATTGTATTTGTTTTTAGCAATCACACAGCAGCAGCTCTCGGGACACTCACTTGAGTGCGATCCCGTCGCCGCCAAAGTACTTTTTTTATTGTTTCTCCACTAGCTGTTAAATAATGCCACGCAATATCCAACCCTTTTTTCGGGGGGGGTCTCCGGTTTGCAGAGTTTGGTAAGCACTGAAATAGGAAATACATTCCTTTATAACATAGCGACAATAAATGAAAGGGTCAAGGAGGTTTGAAATTATTCGCGCAGAGAGGTGAAGAGCGCTCTCGAAGTTGCTCCATGCGTGCTGTTTTGTCGCTGTGCTGTTTTGACGCCGTGCTGTTTTGGCACGTGCTCTTCTGTCGCTGTGCCGTTTTCACGCTGTGCTGTTTTGTCGCGTGCGATTTTGACGCGTGCTGTTTTGTCGCCGTGCTGTTTTGACGCTGTGCTGTTTTGACGCGTGCTGTTTTGACCGTGCTGTTTTGTCGCATGTTGTTTTGTCGTGTGCTGTTCTGTCGCGTTCCTGATTGACCCGTGCACCGGTCAGATGACGGCGGCGGCGCCCGAAGCAGACGAACTTGTGCGGCGGCGGCGACGGCGGCGTGGAGAAACGCGTTGAAGCGGCGTCGCACAACGCTCAGCGTGCGGCGGCGGCGACGAAGCGCGGTGGCGCGCGGGCCTACCACGTGACCAGTGGCGGCTCCCGCGGGCGCCAACTACACATTCGTTTTGCGCCGTAAATATAGCTCTTAATTGTTTTTCTTCTTCGTTGTAAATTCGTCTTATAATATTATTTTTTCATCTAGCCTGTTTAAAAAAAAACGTTTTTTTTCCTTTGCATGTGTCCTTTAAGTGCTTTGCTTCGGAATATGTATTTTATTGTGAGGGAGGTTGCCAGAAGTTGTACACCGATTCCGGCGGCCCGATCGACGATGAGGTCTAGAAGCGGGCACCACGTGTCTCCGGGGTTGCTGGATGCTGGATGAATCCACTCCTGGAGGGATCCTTGTCTGTGTTGTGAAAGGATCTTTCTCAGGGCCCCCGTGCGGTGAGCTGAGTGTAGTTTGCACCACAACAGCACATGCTTTGTGGTGGGCGTGGCACCACAGGTCTTTTCTGTCCCTTCGTCCGTGGCACCTCTGAAGATTTTCCTCCAGAGCGCCGGGGTATGAAGTGTACCAGCCTGAAGATTACGAAGGAGTAGATGTCGTGCCATGGGGTAATCCGGTGGAGGGTGTGGCACAACACCCTCCCTAGCTTGACGTCGAGCGAGAAGGTCCTTCCGCACCATCTTGGCCTTGTGGACGATGTCATATGGGTCGTACGGGGGTGGGGTCTTCTAAAGCCCCTCGATGTGTTTGCGTTTGTCTTTCAAGTAGCGTCAAATGCGCCAGTCGACAGGGCCCGGGTCCTGAGCGGCCCTTGGATGCAAATCGCGGTGCAGCACTGGAATGAGAGGCCATTCGAAGCGAAAGGCGGTGGAGCAACCGCTCCTGGCACGTGTCTTGCGCGTTTTCTTAACAATGGTTGGCCGTACTTGTAAAAAAACGCCGTTATCAAGGTACTTTAGGTTACACTTCTGATTCGCCGTAAAGCGACGGAGGGTAATGTATTGCTGCTCGTGCTGCCTGTCGGGTCCGGTAGTTTCCTCGTATCCCTGCGTGTTTCCTGATCCAGTGGATACAACTTTCGATGTTTTGTGTACGGAGGGGTCTGTCGAGTATCTCGATGTGCTTGACTGTGAGACTGTTTGTGAGATGACACTTGCAGGCATATTAAAAATATCTAGGCAGTGACTGTTCGCAACCATGTTTAAAACAATTAAATGAAGGCTAGGGGACACAAAAACCGACCAAAAATAAAAATTTCACATGTAGCATTCGCTTAGGGCTTGCTGGGAGACTGGTAAATCTCTCCGCCCCAACACGGAGAAAACATGCCGTAAGCCAGGCGGCCCCTGTGTCGTCACACAAGGAAGCTCCCTGCAGCCGCTCTATTAAACGTCTACAGACTATCTCACTCTACTCGTTTTGACCCAACGTTACTGGAACAACTCAGTTGGGAAACTGTCATAGAGCCTGCTTTGATAAAATGGCTCCAATCCGTACTCGATAAACGAACTAAAGCCGAGCGCAATGTCGCCATTTCTTCCCCAGTGGACACTCCAGGAACTGCACGGCTGCGTGTATTGTTTCAGGTCGCACAAAGGCCGGTAGCGCCATCTGGCAGTGCCATTTCGCCATAGCTATATAAATCATCTTTCATGTTTTGACTCGTCGCTAAAGGTGGCGCTGTTTTCGTATCTAGCTTGGTCTCGGTGGACGTGAGCGGACTGGGTTTCGAGGGTGAGTTTCCCAACCGAGTGTTTTAGTCAGGTTGTTTTCACCTAAAAAAAAACGTTTTGCGCATTTTTTCAGATGCCGCGCGAAGTAGTTCTTACTAGATTTTGTTGTCGTAGAAAGGAGCGATGTTTTCGGTGTTCGAAACTTGTACGTCTTCATAACATAGCTAATCTAAAATGAACCTACATGTATCTTAATTCTCTAAATGAAGAGGAAATAAGTTCTGCTCCGCAAGGAGCCGGACTTTTTACCACGGTATTTGAGGTGACAACGTGTATACTCATGCGCATTGCTACCTGGTATTACGCTAGCACTTGAGGAAGAGAGCATAAAGCAAAGCACCCTCTTATTCCAACTTACTATTGTACACACCATCCTCCCCCTCCCCGTCGCTTGGCTGCTCCAAGCAGATTAGTCTGTCACTCAAAACTCGTACAGAAAGGCTTTCCTTTCCGTCCCACCCGTGGCTTTCACAGTGAGATAATAAATCCAATGCACGATGGCACACGATAACCGGACATACATTTCGGGCCTTGCGCCTGTTGCACGAGTGGTAACATTAGCGCACTTTTTGCGCGTTATATTTTATTTGAAATATACTGATTTAGTTTTTGATGAAGCTCAGCAAGCTTTTAATTGGAATATTTTTTACACTCAATAAAAAGCTGATCAACAGGTTTCTTATGCTGTGAATGTTAACGTAGGTGAGCTCATGTAGCGCGTTTACATATGTTCCCGGCAGTCTCCTTGATGCTTGGGTAATGTGAGAAAATGTTTATCGGGTCTTTGTAAACTTGCAGAGGAAGAGAAAATGCCCCTCAATGGATCAAAGAAATAAACGTGCTCTGCTAGGCTTTGTTTGGATGTATAGTCAGTGGGCGTTTGCGTACGCTGTAAGACTGATGGTGCTCTTGGTTGATTTCAGATCTGTCTGAGTACCAAGCGGTACCCTGAGCTACAGTTGGGCGTGGCATTGTTTGCTCTCGAACTCGAAGATGGAAACAACGGGTGCCTCAGAAAGGATTTCTGAACGAAGTCGCAGGATATTGGCGCACAAGCGGAGTGTCATCATATATCAAGAATGTCACTAGAGATCCCAATTTTTTTACTAAGGATCCACCATGTTCATAAAAAAGATGAAAGCAGAAAAAAATCTGAGAAGCCGATTTTGACGGTTCGATCTTCTTTACTGAAAACCAAAATGTCTCGGTCATCCTAGGAAGGATGGGGTACAGTACCAGGGGTCACAAATTAGTTTTGCCTCCTAGGTGGTAATTTTGTTTTATTAATTGATTCGAATCAAAGGTCGGTACATCCGAATTAAAGTTTGTAACCTTCTCATCTCTAAGAGCGCTTAATTTATCAATGTAGCCTCCACCGGCGGTGATGCCCTTCTGCTATCCGTGCACTACTCCCCCATGCCGTCGTAGATGACTGAGGGCGGCTGTTGATGACACCAACGGCGCATTGCATCGCTAACCTCGTAGTCGGACGCTAACACTGTACACTTCAGATGTTCTTTTATCCCGTAAAACAACCAAACGTTTGATGCCGGGAAGTCCGCGCTGTAAGGTGAATGTGACAAAAGATCTTGGAACTGCAGCTCCTCCAGCGCGGCGTGGTCTCGTCAACAAACGCCTTCGATCATCTACGACCGGATGCGGAGGGTAGTGCAAAGGCAGCGGGAGTGCATCGCCGCCGGTTCGGCACTATATTGAAAAGTTATCTGCTGCTGGAAAAGAAGGCATTCCGAATGTATTTTAAATGCAGCTTTTTTAAAATTGCATCACTGAATAGAAAAGTTACATCCAAGGAGGCAAAACTTGTTGATCACCCGCCGCCCCCTTCCCCGCCCTCTCGTATAACATTCTCAACGCAGATTTTTTTCCCCAACATATTGCAATTTTGACAGAAAGTTAATGGTGTGTATCATTAAATTCTTAGGCCATCGGCAATATTCGTCTAGAGAGAGACAAAGTGTGTGTGTGTGTGTGTTTATATGTTTCTGTGTGTGTCTCTGTGTGTGTGTGTGTTTCTGTGGGTTTTTATGTGTTTCTTTGAATTTTTTATTTTACCAAAACACCGAAAGGACATTGCTTTCTTTTTTTTGTTGTGTTTGCTCTTTGGGAGGAGTGCTAAATTTTGGACGTTTTTCAGCTCCGGGAAGGGCGGTGAACCCGTTGCCAAGGAATTAGCTGGGTGCTAAGTGGAGGTCCATAACTTTGCACTCCTCCCAAGAGCGAGGAGTTCACATGTTGTCCAACCTTCACAACATTGCTGCTAAAATACAAGAAATGCATCAATGGGAGAGGGAGGAGAGAGAAATACTTCATTCATTCAACTAAGGTGCGGGCCGTGCTTTTGTTTGTGTCTTTGCATGAATGAATTTACGTCATGGCATTTTTGATCACAAACATCAAAATTATTTTGAGTTTGATACGCCGAATGCCAAATGCGCTTCAATAATATTGATGATAATAATAATAATAATAGTAATAATAATGATATTTATTGCATGCAGCACAAAGCAAGCTTGCGTAACGGGCGCATCAAAGACAACATTAGGCTTGTGCGATGCAACCCAACAGTCTAACGTAGCAAATTAGCAACTTGGAACCCGCATGCGAACTGAAGCTCAACTTTATACAGATGTCATTAGGATGTCACGGGTGTCTTACGCTACAGTTAGACACACAAACACACACATACACCGATATACGAATCCGTATGCAAATGCATCGTCAAACTTAGAAAAAGCCACTGTAAAAAAAGAAAAAAGAACGAGCAATGCAAGCATTGTTGACGAAGCAAAATTATGCATTAAGCATAAAAGGAAAACTTCGACTATTCTAAACACAAATACACAACATCGAGTCCAAATGTAAAATGTCGCAACCCCAAGGCTGCATAGGTGTAACCTACACTACAAAAAATAAATGTATATATAAACAAACAAGACCAACAAAATTAAAAATACACAGGCCATACAGCGATGCCCAGTCGAAGATCTTGTCAGAAAGTGATACTTCTGAGAGCCTTTTTAACTGCTCGCAGTGAAGTAAGAGAAAAATATACAATATAATATATACAATATAATATTATTTTTTTCAGCTGCCTCTCAGAGCGGCAGTTGAAATAAAAAGTGACAAACAAGTTGAAAAAATAATAATAATAACAATATTTAATGCAGGTGCTTCAAATACAACTATACACACTATCGGAACCATCAAATTCCTAATGACTTGTAGGATTAGTTCCCTACAAATTACTTAAGGCACACTCAAAGCAAGTTAATATAAGCCTTCGAGAGAACTAGAACGGGTGACATAGAAATATATATAAACAGGGGAGTAGTGCACAACGCACAGAAGTCACATCAAGTAGAAAACAAAACGAAAACAAGACAAACAATATTCGGCACACTAAGAAAAGGATGTCTCGGCAAATATTCTTCAATTTACGTTTCAAAACTAAGCGAAAGCTTACGTCGAGGACCACAGAGGGGAGGCTGTTCAAAATATGGGATACATAATAAAGGCGAACGCATTTTCTAAATTGTGTTTTGATGCGCGGCGTCTGATTAGGTCTCACATCTCGAAGGGCGCGACAAACAGTGCTGGGGGTCTTAAAGGTGTTATCTCAGTAGCGCCTATACACTACTGTTTACAAAAAGAGGGATCTAAAAGTTTGTAGTCCCTATTGGAAAATCTTGATGTCGGAAAGATGATGGAAAAACCTCATGCAAGCGTAACCGTAATATGGGACATCCTATACCAGCGAAAAGGCGGCTCCAACATAGTGGATTAAGGCGGAACGATACAGTCGGACGGAACCATAGAAGCGTGTCGTACTATGGGACATCCTATACCAGCGTAGTGGATCGTGTCGGAACCACGGAGGCGAACGGAACCATACAAGCATAACGTAATATGGGACATCCTATACCAGCAAAAATGCGATAGTACCACCATGGTGGAGCCATATGGCTTCACCATGGTGGTATCGCCTTTTCATTGTTATACAGGGCGATTTTTGTAAGCTTTATATATTTGTTTAAAAAGGTCGTGAAAGCTACACTTCTGTGGTTTGTGCAGGTTAGTTATACGGCCAGTGGTACGTAGTATAGGGGCCTAATCGTAACGATCAGTCGGATAATTAAATACAATTTGTTAATTAACTTTTTAATTACTGAAAATGAACACATGGTTTCAATTAGAAACTTGATGAGAGTCATCGGAAACCACTAAATCAACTCTTTTTAGAAGGATATAATGCAGGGGTAGCATTTTATACGTTCTGTAAAAACGCTTTATCTGGATCCGTTTCGGTTTCTTATCGGAGCGCATCTCTGCGCCCACGGTCCTGTTCCTTAGGGGTTTAGTAGCGCAACACACGTGCGCCTTGCTTCCCTCCATCCTATGAGGGAGGCGAGGAGGTGGCTTCGCACTGCAGCCACTGGTAGCAGCATCGCAGGTGCAAAGATGCGCTCTGATAAGAAACCGAAGTCTGGAAACGCGTCCGAATTAAGCCTTTTTTTTAGAACGCCGTAAAATGCTGCTTCCGTCTTATATATTCACGCAAAGGGTTGATTTAGTGTTTTTCGATAATGCTTAGCAACTTTCTAATTGGAATTATGGGTCTATTTTCACTAATTAAAACTTTAAGGAACATATTATACATAAAGGGAAGCTAGAGTGGTTTTGTATTTGAGGAAACACATTTAAATCTTCTTCATTTGATCTCCAGAATCTCAAATATCAAAATTATTTGGTAATTTGGTGAATCGAGGCTGCAAAGAATCATTTTTAAAGTATCACTGGAGGCACTCTTTCCCGGAGAGTGACGTCACAAAAGGAGCTTTCGAAATCTCTGCTCACGCATCTTCAGCGCCAATCAAAGCTATGCACGCACACGCTATTTTTAAAAGGGGAAAAAAGACATCACGACTGGTGCCAGTGCGGGAGAATACACCTAGAAAGTTTGCGATTGGACGCGCGGCCCTCAAGCGACACATGCTTGGCAGCTGAAAAATCCCCTTACGACGTCCCTACTGGTCGGATTTTTTTTGTGTTTTCTCAAGTTTAGTTACATCTTTGGAGAAAACGAACGTGATATTCAGATTTACGGGATAAGACTACACTAGAATCAACCTCCATCTAGTTTTCTGAAAGAAGTCTTGCACTTCCCTTTAATAAGCCGACTCATCATTACAATTAGCCCTTTATACCATGCCCCCCTGGCCATATAACTCACGTGCACTGACCGCGTAAGTGTAGCTTTTACGGCTTTTTTTTTCAACAAATCTGTAAAGCATACAAAGCACACCCTATAGCATGTCCCCTAATACGATACGACTGTATGGTTCCTTCCCCACTTGCATCCTTCGGGAGAGATTCGCAGACATCCAGCGTTCCATTGGAATGCTGGATGTCAGCGAGTCTCTACATCAGCGATTGGTTTGAAACAAGCATGATGTTTGCACAAAAGAAGCTCTTGTCCGAGGTCCTCGAGGAGCACTAATAGCAGTGGCGAAATGTAGTGACGTGGTAAATTTGGTAGCAAGTATTTATTTCTAGAAAAATTGCATGCAGCAAAGCTTAACTTTGCTCAAAAGATGATAAATATAAATTCAATACTGAACAAAGGTGTCCCTTGAGCTGTCAGGCCAAACTCCCACTCTTGCCACTCAGGAGTTCCCAACTTGTGCGTAGAGGGTCAGCACAACCCAGATTTGTGCTGCGAGCGCACCTGCGATACAAAAATTGAATAAACATGAGATGAAAAATAAAGGACGTTTACAATACTCTTTAATGCGAACTTAGAGCGCAGATCTTGAGGAGGAGGATGGGAGGGTATGCCCCTCCTCTCCCTCCCCTTCTCCTCTTCTGCTCCCTCCCATTTAGCGGGAAATTTCCCTAAATTTAGCAGGAAAATTTTCCCACTAAATTTAGCATGGAAATTGATGTCACGTGACCTCAACACCAATTCAGTTTTCCCACTAAATGTAGCAGGGAAAACGACATCACATGACTTTGTGTCACGTCAGCCAGAAACAAACACAGTTTCTCCACTAGATTTAGCTGAAAAATTAATGTCAAATGACCTCTACATTAATTCAATTTCCTGCCAAGTTTAGCGGGGCAGTTATGCCGATGGCGACGCCGCGAAACGGGCACCTAAGAGCTGCGCCCTAAAAAACTAAATGCCTCACATGAAATAAAGTGATAATTAAAGATAAGACAAAGAAAAGAGAATCTAAGATACCGCTTTAATATCATTCCTTTTGTCCGTTCTCAAAAATTTTGATTTCAAGAAATGTTTATCTCTTTATTCATACCCAGAGAAACCCCCCCCCCCCCAGTTTCAGCATGAATGCAATAAATCAGTGCAGACTAGACCTTGTAAACCGTAATCCACATGAAAATGAATGTTTGCCACATAGTCTTGCATGAGTCGGTGGCTCAGATCTCTAAATACATTTGTAGTGAGGAACGTTCTTGAATAAAACTTTTGGGCTTTGAATTTGACAGTTTAAACATCCATAAGGAACACTGTATGCCACTGATTGTTTTGTGACATATCAGAAATGGCGCAGCACTGTCATCCTTGCATACCTAACAAAAGTTTGCATTTTTTTAGCATGGCATGTGCTATTCTGATACCTATACAGCCCTCTTTCACAAAATTTTGTCTATAGAGCTCTTTCTTGGTTCTTAACTCACATGACAGATTTCGTAGCTTGAATTCTCACTCGGCATCAACACTTCTATATATTGATGTAATAGTGAAAGACAAGATGTATGGACTTGAGTACGGCTCGACAAGCACAGATGTAAAGAAAAGTACTGCCGAAAACTCAAATGTCAAAATAAAAATTATTAGGTAGAATGCGAATACAATTATGGATATGGTAATGAATACAATTAGCACGTTCAATAAGAAGAATATGTGTTAGACGCACACTCAAAGAAACCTGTTGCATTTATATTCATGCAAATTACTTCGGAGAACCAAGCGCTGCAGTCTCGGGTGGGAGTTCGATGAATGATCCTACCAAAAATGAGTGTAGGCGGAAAAAGCAGTTTGATCTGCGACAATGAGCATTACATAAGTGGCATGTCATTATTACTGTTACAGTGCCGACTGTTTCAAACTGTCTGTCGCGTCATTCGTTGAGTTCCCTCCGTACATTACAAGGTTTGGCTCTCTCGCATGCTTTGCGAGGAAATTGATGAACTGGAAATATCTTGCGTAGTTCTAGAAAAACTATTTCCAGAATCTTATCTCAGCATCACAAAGAATATAAAAAGTTTCTAGAGACAAGGTTAGTGCAGGAGTTGAATATAAGAAATACTTAGTTCTGCGAAACCATCTTGCCGAAGTAAACGCATAAAGTTCCCCTAAGTAGAGCTAGTCATTACGGACGATTGTGCCCATTGCATACCATAAAAATTGTATTTGCGACCTACAATATTTACAGCGCTCAACAACTCCGTATAAGTGGAACACTTGACATTAAAGATTGGTCTCACCATGACTGTCTGCAAACATCCACATAATAATTTCCATGAACCTATGTATTTCAAAAAACTATTTGGTGCGAGCTGTTTAAAACACCATACCCCTTTTTAACACTAATAGAAAGCATGTCGTGGGCCACAACTTAAGCAGTTTTCACTTATTATGAAGGGCAATTACACATCTGTGAACCATGAATATAGGCCTGCACTGAATTGTTTTCTTAAGCTGAACGTGCTATGCTCTGTTCACTATATAAATCTTTGCAGAGCTGACAATGTGCAAGTTCCTGTTTTTTTATATTTCACATCTCCCGACTGCTGGGCGCGATAGGTACATAAGACTGATGACACCAACGTAACACAATGATTATTTTAAGAATTTGTTCGGGTATAGCACGAGCGAAGCCATCTGCGAAAAGTTATTTCTGTGACACCGTCAAACTTACATCCGCGGGCTTTTAGGTTCACATGTTAATCATGTCTGCAGACTCCTTTTTGTAATTGGAACTCCATCCAACCCAAGATTTGAATATGTCTTTTGCATTTTAGGCTTAGTAGTGCTTTTGCTGTTTCACTTAAAGAATAGGTAAGAATGCTTATTTCGAGTAGCATACCTAACACCTGGTGGCACGACGACTCCCCTGTCGTGACGCTAATCAAAAGTCACAGGCAGGGAGATACTGCGATGCTCTTGTTGCTGGGATTACCTCCCCCATGGTCCTGGCCAGACCACAGAAGAAGATTGAGTCCAAGCTTGTGGCCACTTGGATCTCCAGATCTTGAGGCACCCAAGTAGCTGAAAATAAAAACAAATCACACTCAAGTACTTGGCAGAGCTACATTACAATGGCTAGCATATTCTTTCATGATCAGCACATAGATCCTTTTATTTTTATACTTTGTACTTGTACCTATTAAAAAACTGCTCCTTCACTGCCACAGCCATAGACACCCCCGAGGACAAGGCCATGTAGGCCTTGAAATGATGGGTACCTAATTAAGGCAAATGATTAAATGCGTTCGTTTAACTCTCTTTCGCCCCAACCTCAGAGATTTCTGTCGAATATTCACATTCAACTGTAAAGACTATAAAAAAAACTACTACTGCAATGCAGAGCCGTATATTGGGAGAGTTTGGCAAGTGGGTGTGGCGACGAAGGCGCCAGAGAGGAGGAAAGGGAGGAGAGCGCCAAAGAAGCGAGAGAGAAAGAAGGCAGCAAAGAGGAGACGACCGCCATTTTGATGCAACGCTGTCGGCGCGGAGCACTGTTGAGGCTATGCGTCGTCTGCTACAAGCTTATTTCTTTTTCGCCTGAATAAAAATTTGCGTTCAAACATGGAGAAACTTCATTCTTTAGCTTTTTAAGCCACCGAAGAATAACACTATATCATTTTATTGCCAGAGCCTGCCAAATAAAAGGAAAGAACCGCAATTTGGATATGGATCCCTCGCCGGCAAATGAATGAAAATGGCGGCCTTCCCCGCGCAGCTGGGAGCAGCCGAGAGTTCACGCGCATGCGCTCACGCCTCTCGCTCTGTGCCGTGGGCTGATTGGCTCACTCGGGAGGGGACACTACGGTAGCGAAATCATAGACTGGCCAAACCCTCCCAATAAATGGCTCTGCTGCAATGGAAAGATTTTCCTACCCTCATGCTCAACAAGTGTCGACTGGGGATACAACTCCAGTTCATACACTTACTGAGCATGAGGGTAGAGTGTACCAGCAGAGGGCAGGTGTCTGGATAGAAAGAGTTTAGTTGGCGCACCAAGAGGCTAACCGATAAAAATGGGTACTACTCTGAGAAAAATGACAAAAAAGCGCGGATCTCGACTTGGCACTAACAGCGGCACACAGTATCTATTTTACTGACTAAAGGGTACTCAATCATTATTTTCAGCTAACTAATCAAACTAAATATTCGTCCCGGCTTGCGTTTTAGGAAAATCTCTAAATTTACAAGAACTATTAAGACAACGGCTTAAAAAAAGCAATGGCAAAACCAACAATCGAATTTGCCTGCTCTCCAGTAACACGACATCTATGGCAGGCAGACCTGCAGAATGAGCAAGCAGTCTAAAAAACAGAGTATGTCCTATGTATAATTTTTTTCGTGCTGCAAAGCAAGCGCTGGAAGGAGGTTTCACAACATTAACCAAATTTCTTGCGATCAGTCGAGAAAAAGTTAGAGCAGTGAACTTGTCCTTGCCCCCGGCATAACGTTTTAGTATTGCCCGTGGAAACTCAAATAAATATGTAAATAAAAACAAAAAGACTAACCCTCATAAAAAAATCTGTAACTTTGGCAAAGAAAAGTTATCTTGACACAAATATGTGGGATACAGTTGTACATCGTCCATTCGTGTGCTTAACCAATTTTGAGGCAAATCGGCGACACTGAAAAGAAAACGCCCGAGTACCATTAAGAGAAAGACAAAAAGGATGCATACCTACACCAGAAAACTTTAGGACGACCACGGGCAGGAAACTCTGGTGATGCTCTTGAAGTGACTCCCTGCAATGGGCCTGCGCAGACCACAGAACAAGATCAGGCAGAGCTTGCAGCCATAAGGTGCTTCATACCATGAAGTTCCCGAAGCAGCTGCAATTGGAAGTAAAGTGCATTTCATTTCTCTGCAGAACAGAGAGTTTAATAGCTAGCATGCATTCATAAGGTGATACAGTCATGAATGCACAGACTTTTCAATGCAGCACTATATCACCAAATTGTTAACCGTGCCGGGCAACACTCAAAATTGGAAGCATTATTCCAAACTATCTCAGCTTAAAGTTAACCATGGCAGAAGCTTCAAGCCATCCTTGCAAATTCAGTGCAGAAAGCAAGCCATGTGACCTTCTAGTTGGACGCCATGGTACGTCGAGCTTATAATCATGTGTCACGCCGTTTTTGCTGCAATGGCTTGTAGGGTCAGAGGTGGTCCAGCTTAAAAAGATACAAAGTACAGACGTTTGTGAGTGGGGCCCTGGCCTAGTCTTCAGCTACATTGCGATGTAGGACGTTCCAACCGGGATGTTTGCTGTCTGTAACCATACGATCAGCTTGTGCCCAGCGATTGTTCGAGCTCAGTACATGTGCTCGACAGTGCCGTTATTTGAGAAGCATTTTTATTAATGTTAAACATGACTGACTTACTGAGAGACTGCGTCTCAACGACTAATGACTTGGGATACCTAACTGAATACTGATATATTAACTAAATGCAAAACAATTACCTGGCAGCCATTATAATTTTCAACAGGCTGGGTCGACTCCTCATTAAGTCGAAGGAGTCGATGCGTAATAGGACAATACAAACAAAAATATGCCTTAGAATTCCTTTTGCACCCCCGAAATGATGTGGTTTTGAAGGTAAGCTACACAATGTTCTTGATTTAGAAAGTGCCTCAACTGTACAAATGCATATGCAGTAAGGGCACTCGCCAAGCCTATTCTTCTCAGCTCTGTCCAGGTTAAGCCGAGTTAGAGTATAGAAGTACACGCTCACTGACAGAATGAGAAAGGCAGGGAGAAGTCTCAGTTGTTCTGCCACCAGCCCACCTGCTACCATCGATGACGTTTCAGCGTCTCATGAGCCTCGAGTGAGCACGTCCGTCCAAAGCAGGGTGAAAAGCACAAGCATGTGCTGGAGGACGCCCAGCCATTCTATTTTTGTCATCGGCTATACTACATATTTTTAGTACGACATATTTTTAAGTGAGAAAAAGTATTGCAAATATGCAGTCCACCTTTGACCATAATACAAAATTCTGATAAAGATAACAACAGTGTATGCCTATTGCCATCCACCATTTTCCAAACAAGTGCTCCCGCCTATCGGAACATCTACACATGTGGTGCGCAAGTGGGTTCAGGACTGAGAGGCTAGAAAACGAAGCGCTCACAAGGCTTGTCTGGCCCTTCAACCATGCGGGTACATTCGTCGCAAATCCCTGATTTCTAGCCAAATTTTTTTAGAATGAGCAAATCTTGTCCACGCTTGAGGTAGATCACTGATTTGTGATTCCCCCATATTGTGCGAATCCTCCTTCAAACTGCGGTACAACCTGCAAATGAACTCTGTTGTGCTGCAGCACGCGTCCATGCTGCCTGCTTCAGAGGAAAACCACTGCTCGTGTTGAAGACGACATCCCACAACGTACAGGCAACAACGTTTAACGAACTAAAATAAAATTGATATCATTCAATAGACACAGATAGGCTCACAAAGTGTCGACATCGTGATTGTTGTTGTTGGTTTTACTCTTGCATACGAACAAAAGTGACCTCCTCTTTTCTCCGATGTACAGTAAAACCCCTTATCTTCATGACCCCTATTTCTTCTCGAATCGGTCACAGAGGACATAATCACGGCCACTGAATTTCGCAAAATTAAAGGCTGCGAAAATTAAGGACTCGCCAACATTAAGGGGTTTACAGTACTTCCGTGTGTCACATGATGTTAACATTTCAAGGAGGCTGAAGGTATTGGTTTAAGAAAAAATGGCCAATGCAAAAAAAAAACGCCCTTCTCCAGGTTAGGCACGCGAGGTTCTTTTGCACTGCCTATAAGGTGGCAGATTTGTTTCGGCAGAGCTTTTGGTACAATGGAGTCTCAAAACTAGCTATACTTGGCGTCAACTATTTTGTGCTGCATTGTAAAGGCTAGAGTAGCTTCGCAACAGTGCTTCAGCCCAGCACTGTTGCGAGAGCATGTGGTCTAGTGTTCCATCCCATTCGCATGGTATGGAGCAGGGGTCTCCAAACTTTTTGGCTAAGGGGCCGGATGGGGGATCTGTCGCGGTCTCGAGGGCCGGGAAATAAACAAGTAAATACAATTAAGGGAACAGCAAATAAATATCAAATATAATCATTTAAATACAAAATTGATTAGAGTAGACATGAAAAAAGAATCTAAGATAATCATGAATACATATACTTTATGTTAAAATGAAATTTAGCTAAGAATAGCATTACACAATTATTGGGACAAATAAAACTCATCAATCGAAGCGCCTCGGATCTTTGGCATGTTCACAAAGAGCCCATTACTGATCAAAATGATAGAACTGATGCTAACAATGTGCAATAGTCTTATTATGCAGTCAAACAATATATGCTGCAACAGAAGGAATTGCAGCATACGATTAGTTAGTTACACAGATATGAATCAGGGGACTAAGAATAGTGTTGCTGGTGATTTCGATGCCCAATGAATAATATGGCGAGAGGACCTGCGTTACAACAGGCAGTCTCTTCTCGTTCTTCGTGGTGTCTTAGTTTGCGCGGTAGGTGCGAGGCGCCGTTTCTTTACTGAAAGCGCAGTAACAGCGGACTTGTTGCAAGTGGGCCATGGGACGGGCTTCATTCGAAGGACCAGGCACGTAGACAGGAAGGGGGGGGGGAGGGCCCATAACGCCCGGGCCCCCCTCGAAATCTTCCATTTTGCTGGAACCTCCTCTCCCCCTCCCCCTCATACAGCAGTTTGCTGATCGGTGCCCCCCCCCCCCCCCCCCCCCGATACAAAATCCCGGCTACGTGCCTGGGAAGGACCACGGTAAGTCACGGGCCGGTCGTAAGACCTCCGCGGGCCGGATTTGGCCAGCGGGCCGGGGTTTGGAGACCCCTGGGGCGCTAAACTCTGTCAGACACAACTTTCTTTGTGTTATGACATAGCGGGGGAGGAGCTGAAAGATTGCTGCGAAGTTTTCTTTTTTCACAAACCCGCAGATCCGTATATCTTCGTGACGTTTTTCATTGTAAGGGCGAAAAATCCCTACTACTCCCTAGGCGCCGAGCTAGAGCAGCACGAGAAAGCACGCGGAGACGAACGTGGTTCGTACACGTATAATGTCACGATGAAGATTATCAGCTGCGACCTTTGATGGTCTCTAAAAAGCACAGCGGAGGCTTGGGTAATTGCATTCTAAAATCGGCACCGTCAAAGTTGATAGTCTGACATCGTTCTTATCTCCGCCGATAAAGCAGAATTTACTAAGAAAACGTCCCTGTCGTCCCTTTTATTTATCTCGGCCTTTTGAATTTGATCAGAGTGTAGCCCGACGTGGCTAGGTAACAACCAGCCGAGTAGCATTGTCCACCTTTGGACGGATTTGGCTTCCGGGCAGTTGTCCCCCATCAGCGGGAGATAAAATAATTTTATGATAGACTTTCAAAGATTAGCCAAACTGGGATTAATTCTGCATTCATCAACTGAAATAAGAGTAATGTCAGTCTGTCAATATTGACAGTGATGTTTCGAGAACGCGAGAACACCAAGCTTTCTTCGTACACAACCAAAGTTTTCACCGTCGACTCGAACACGCACCATCAAATTTGTCGTTCACAACTGATAATCCTGACCCTGACGTCAAAGTTATGAACTATAAAAGGACGTCACTGAACGCGCCTGCACACAACGAACCCTGGCACGAGCCTCTCGATTGAAAGTCTGCCATGGCCGCTCGTAAGTTCATGCAACGCGCCCCGTTTTAATTCCAGAATCTCTAGAACCATAATTTCGAAAATTGCACGCTGTGCTGTTCCTCGTCATCGCTCAGTTGGAACGCCTCTAAGCAGGGTCGTCGAAACAGAAGAACGGGAAGGGGGGCGATTCACCCCCCCCCCCCCAAGTGGCGTCGAAAAAGGGAGCGCAAAGGGCATAAGGGTGTAAAGAGGGGGGGGGGGGGGGTTATCGCCCCAGCCCCGGACTATAGCATTTCAGAGAGTTATAATAATAATAAAAAAAAATGACAGACGTTTGCAGTTCTGTGTAATGTCGAATTAAAGCGCAGCTCTTGAGGAGGAGGAGGGGAGGGTACGGAAGGGAGGATATGCCCCTCCACCCCCCCCCCCTCTTCCTATCCTGCTTGCCTCTCATTTAGCGGGGAAACCTAATTGATGTTAAAATTACGTGACGTCAATTTCCCCGCTAAATTTAGTGAAAAAACGTCCCATAATGCAACGCGCGCGCGGTTACGCCGACGGCGACGCCGCTCAAGCTCGAAACGGGCGCATAAGAGTTGCGCTCTAAGAATTCGGGGGAAGGGATATCCCCCTTCTTCACTACTATCACCCCATCCTCTCTCTCTCTCTCTCTCCCGAACAATTTCTATGGCCCTTCCTTACCCCTATTTGAGTGTGTGTTTGTGTTGGTTATACCTTCCCCCCCCCCCGTTCCACGGCTTTTCCTCGCCATCCCCCCTCGTCCCCTCATCTCTCAGACATTACCGACGTCTCTATACATAACGCTTGTGGGGGACCCCGGTGGCGTTGTTAACAGTGGCGGAAGATGAGCTCTAAGACCGCATACACCGCGCACGGCTCCACAATATCACAAAGTTTAATCTTCGCCTCGATTCCGAAGCGAAGATTTTGGCCTCAAATAACTCCTTCCCAAAGTTGTGAAACGTCACTTTGTCGTCACCAATAACTTCCACAAACGACAATCTTGCGACGACAAAGTTCAGAGTATTTACAGCCCGCCTAGGTACAATCTACGTTTCAGTGATTCTATCGCGGCGTAGGGATGTAGGGACACGCAGGCGCGACGTCATCAGTGCAGCCCGTTCAATCGGCTGGCCCCACGGTGTTGCTCGCGCGCGCTCCGATGAAGCTCGCTACAACTTTGTGCCTAACATTCTCGCTGGAATTTGAGCACCGAGAGAGCTTGGATGATTGACATCTCGTCCCGCGTGACGCCAACGTCGCGAGAGTCCAATCAGCACGCTCTGCGAACTTCGTGCCCAACTTTGTGTTTGACGAGTTTAGCGACCCTGGTCCAGAGAAACTAGCACTGACAGAGTTGGAGCACTCCGAAATAATAACACGCCACTGTGCGTTTCTTAAAAGTGGATTCGATCCAGGCACGCAGCAGGGGGTTGCGAAATAAAACCACAATCTACTAATACTACGTAGCAGGGGTGGGGGGGGGGGGGCCCGCGCTCCCCCCCTCCCCACTTGAAACAAAATCTTGGCTACGTGCCTGATTCGAACAAAGGTAAAAACAATATGTGTACCTACGGCAGCCATACTTGCCATACTTGCCTTTCCCAAGCATGATCACTTGGTCCCTCGGTAGCATCATCCAGTAAAAAGCACCAGCAACACGCCCATGAGACGGCGCCGACTCCTGGATTGAATGACGATCCGCCTCAGGTCTTGGAAGAAGATCCGGAACATTGCTTTATGCCAGATGTTGCATCTGGCGGTGCAGGGGCTAAAAGTAGAAATTAACAAATTTATCTGAAGCGATACATTCTAGAATAAATTCTAGGATAGCAGGATTTTTCAGGTCAGTAATGCGTTTTAATTAAACACAAATGGTTGGAGACTAAAAATTTAATTTGCGACCTACAATATTTACAAGCTCAACCAACTCTGAATAAGTGGAACACTTGACATTAACGATTGGTCTCACCATGACTGTGTACAGACATCCACATAAAAATTTCCATGAACCTATGTATCTCAAGAAAATACTTGGTGCGAGCTGTTTAGAAAGCCATAACACTTTTTAACACTAATAGAAAGCCTGTAGTGTGCCACAAATTAAGCAGTTTTCACTTCATTATGAAGAGGAATTACACATCTGTGAACCTTCAAACTAGGCTTGCACTGAATTGCTTTCTTAAGTTGAATGTCCTATGCTCTGTTCACTATATAAATCGTTGCAGAGCCGACAATGTGCAAGTTCCTGTTTTTTATACTTCACATCTCCCGACTGCTACGCGTGATAGGTACATGAGATTGCTGACACCGACGTAACACAATTATTTTTTTAAGAATTTGTTTGGGTATAGCAGGAGCGATGCCATCTGCGGGAAGTTATGTGTGTGACACCGTCAAAGCTACATCTGCAGGCTTCCAATGGTTCACATGTTAATCATGCCTGAAGACTCTTTTTTGTAATTGGAACTCCATCCAACCCAAGATTTGAATATGCCTTTTGCATTTTAGGCTTAGTAGTGCTTTTGCTGTTTCACTTAAGGAATAGGTAAGAAGAATGCTTATTTCGGAGTGGCATACCTAACACCTGGTGGCAGGAAAACTCCCTGTCGCGACGCTAATCAAAAGTCACTGGCAAGGAGATGCTGCGATGCTTTTGTTGCTGGGATTACCTCCCCCATGGTCCTGGCCAGACCACAGGAGAAGATTGAGTGCAAGCTTGTGGCCACTAGGATCTCCAGATCTTGAGGCACCCAGGTAGCTAAAAATAAAAACAAATCACACTCAAGTACTTTGCAGAAATACATTATAATGAATAGCATATTCTTGAGTGATCAGCACATAGATCCTTTTATTTTTATATTTTGTACTTGAACTTCTAAAAAAAGACTGCTCCTTTACTGCCACAGCCATAGTCTCCCCTGAGGACAAGGCCATGTAGGCATTGAAATGATGGGTACCTAATTAAGGCAAATGATTAAACGCGTTAATTTAACCCTTTTTGCACCAACCTAAGAGATTTCTGTCGAATATTCACATTCAACTGTGAAGAGTATAAAACACTACTACTGCAATGGTAAGATTTTCCTACCCTCATGCTCACGAGTGTCGAGTGGAGATACAACTCCAGTTCATACACTCACTGAGCATGAGGGTATAGTGTGCCAACAGAGGGCAGGTGTCGGCATAGAAAGATTTTAGTTGGCCACCAAGAGGCTAACCAATAAAAATTGGTACTACTCTAAGCAAAATGTCAAAAAAGCGCCGATCTCGACTTGCCCTAACAGTGGCACACAGTGTCTATTTTACTCACTAAGGGTACTCAATCATTATTTCTAGCTACCTAATCAAACAAAATATTCGTCCCGGCTTGCTTTTTGAGGAAAATCTTTAAATTTAGAAAAAAACTATTAAGACAACTGCTAAATATAAAAATGGCAAAACCAACAATCGAATTTGCCTGCTCTCCGGTAGCATGACATCTATGGCAGGCAGACCTGCAGAATGAGCAAGCAGTCTAAAAACAGGGTATGTCCTATGTATAATTTTTTTTCGTGCTGCAGAGCAAGTGCTGGAGGGAGGTTTTACATTTATTTTTCACAACCCGAGTTCTTGCAATCAGTCGAGAACAAGTTCGAGCAGTGAACATGTCGTCGCCATTGGCATAACTTTTTAGCGTCACCCATTGAGACTCAAATAAATTTGTAAATAAAAAGAAGACCAACCTTCATAAAAAAATATGTAACTTTGGCAAAGAAAAGTTATCTTGACAAAAATATGTGGGGTACAGTTTACAGCGTCTATTCGTGTGCTTAACCAATTTTGAGGCACATCGGCGACAATGAAAAGAAAACGCCCAAGTACCATTACGGGAAAGACAGAAAAAATGCATACGTACACCAGAAAACTTTAGGACGACCACGGGCAGGAAACTCTGGTGAGGCTCTTGGAGTGACTCCCTTCAATAGCCCTGCGCAGACCACAGAACAAGGTCCGGTCAGAGCTTGCAGCCATATGGTGCTTCATACCGTAAAGTTCCAGAAGCCACTGGGTGTGTTCAGATAAGATCGAACACGCGAGTCCGGTTCGCATTTTTGTTTTTCCTCATATTTTTATATGTTGCTCCCCAATATGTGGAGGGAACGAAATCACAAATGTTTTCTCAAAAAAACCAATATCTCTAAAGAAAAAAAAAAACACGAGTGCCCCAAGACGGCAACGCCGTTTTCGGGCTTTGTCTGTTCTGTCAAGTTTGACTGCATGTATTAGGCAAACTAAAATTACCAAAAAACTGAATATTTTTCAGGACGCAGTGGATTATACTTACTACATTCTTGAACGTTTACAGTATTCTCAAAATTATATATCACGCGTGCCAAATTCACAAATGTGGCTGCTTTAACGTTTTGACCCCGTTTTTGTGACTCGTTATATCGTTATGTGTTAAGGATATTAAACTGAAACTTTTTTCATATGTCCTTCCTAAACGTGTCTTTAATCGAAAATAAATTGTTGCTCTAGTGTATAATTCAAAATATATACAGCGCTTCAAACATATTCGAAATTGAAAAGTTCAGCAACTTCAACGTGCAATTAAAAAAAAAACCATCTTCGATCTTTTTAAAATGTTGAGGAATCACTCTCCTCTACACCCTCATAAACTTCCGTTAAAAACATGTTGCATCATTTTGTTTCTGTCAAAGTACAGCGCTTTGAAATGTACCTCCCCACGTGGACATGTTCGCCCAAGGTCACGGCTGCAGTGGGGCCGCCTTCCATTTTTTTTTAGAACTTCTCATAATGTCCTGTTTTTACTTGTGCACTGGTTAGAATTATACATCTGGACCGCTCTAAATGCATGTATAAAGTGCACGTAGCTCAGGACAGCAGTTCGAAGCATCGAAGATGCGAACTAAGACGAGCCCGCCCTTCGTGTTCAATTGTTGCATATGCCGCTGCACGGTCGCGCGAACTGAAACACAACCACCCGCACGAGACTCTAGGTACGATAGAAAGAAAGAACATATATAACCTGCCGTATATTACTGTTTGCCGTGTATAGCGAACACCACCTATTGAGCCCAAACAACGGCGGATGCAACCGGAGAGGCCGGGTCGCGCAACCGCATGGGTCGCACGAACTTAAACGTAAATACCTAGAGCAAAGCGATATACCATACCAGGGTTCGCGAAATAAACGTAAGAACTGAACATAACACCTCGGTGGGATTGACGATCAGCCCTATTACTACATCTTTAGGTAACTGTTTTAATAAATCGCTGACACATTGGCTTGTCCACTCGTTTCGGCTGTCTCTTGGTGCGCCGTCTGTCATTGTTGTAAAATAAAAATAAAAATACATTGGCGCTCAACATGTTCAAGCAGCGGTTATGAAATAGTGATCGTCGTTGCGCTTTCCGCGGTCCGAAAAACAGTCAGTTCCGAGTTCTGCCCCGTTCTGCGACTTCGCCATACGTGCCACTTCTGAATTCCACGGACGGCTCGCACGTTGCTCCACTCTTCCTTCTACTGGTTCCGAAACTCTACAAGTTCAGTTTTATATAAGTAAAGCAGCTTCACCCCTTTGAGATGTTGAGACAGTATTATTGACATGTCTTGTCCATTTTGGATTGCCATGCTTGCCGGCTGTCGCAGGTTGTGTAGGGTAGCCTGATGCTTCACAAGCCCTCCAACGCCATCGCATGCATTTTTGCCGTTGGCGGAAAATAGCCATTTGGCTGCAGGGTACTCTAATTTTCTGAACTCGTGTAGTTTATACTTGTTCTTGAAGTGGCTCGCTGCTCTATCGCTTACAAAAGTCACTTGCGAGTGCACGGGAGCGTTGTCATCATTTTTCCGATTGCGCAGCAGGCGTGGGCGGAATCGTGGCACACATCGTCGCTGATGACAGCGAAGCTACGCGTGGATTTTCTTGTTGTAGCAACGCATGTAAAAACCGAAACTTGCTTCTTACGCCAGTGGTAGGCGTGGACCTCATCGGGAAGAACAACGGTCCAATTCCCTGCAAAATCAAAATGCAGCACGAGGCTTCCTTTTCTTCGCACCGCTTTTCTGTGTATATGGCCTTTCCTTGAATTCACCTGATCTGATTATGAGGAATCCATCTTCCTACCAGTGTCTGAAGTTCGTTTATGAATGTCATTGAATCCAAAGATTTTTTTATCAGATTGCCGGACTCCCAGGCTGCTACCAAATCTCTGCTTCTTCTGGGATTCCAAGCCGCTCGAGCGTAAAATGGCAGTCCTTGGGGTATCGTGCACAATCGCCAAGCCGGCATTCATTGGTCGGCGGGGAGAAAATGTACAATAATTCCAAGTCCGAGACGTCAACGTCCCTATCGCTCACGCTTTCAAGAGCCGCAACGCAAAGCTTAAAATTTGCGCAATATATACATACACAAACTTCTCTCTGGGGGGCACACTTGACTCACCGGGATCGCAAGGAATAAAAATTTGTGAGGCAAACCTTGGTTTCAGGGTGTGCATTTTTGAACACACGAAATGACTCCCGGATTGACCTTGTCATGAAGCGCTTGGGCATGTACTGTTTTTTGTCATTTAGTAAGACACAAATAACGTCTCTCTGGTTTGGGCTTTCTCTTGAGCAGCCCGGTTCGTCCTTAGTAAAGTACTCAAGCGCCACTGACAATTCCTCTTCGCTCACCTTGCACCTCGAGTAGGGATCCGGGATCGACCACACATCGTGGTCATCTCTCAGTTTGCGAGATTTGTTGATGAGGTACCACGTTGCCTTCGGCACGGCACTTTCGATCTCTTTCCTCGTCACGGATGGGGGAAGGAGCGTCAGTGAACGGCAGCGTTCCTGTTGGGAAACACATGCAGCGTATGCCAGGCGAAAGTTCGTCATCCACACGCTGCACGTGTTGCACTTATCTTGGGATGGTCCTGAAACGTCTGATGTCCCGTAGGCTGTTTGAATCCCCGTACTAACATCGAAAACCACGGCCTCTTCTATTTCTGCTTGATTCCTCTTCCCATAGGACTCTCTGCAGCGGCTTGCTACTTGACTCGGTGGCTTGAGTGGTTATACTTTTGTGGGCAGTACGTAGCA
>JAZHYW010040636.1:5000-19684 GCA_037355805.1 Ixodes ricinus | reverse complement strand
GCACCCCTATTGGAAAACCCCAATATGAACAGCGTATTATGGATATTGGTAAACATTACATTTATTGTATTGTATTACAATAACGGTTTGTTATGGGATTCCAATATCCATAATACGCTAAAAACATTGGAATCCCATACCGTATAAACTCTTATTGGAACCCCATATGTCGTATGGGAATCCAATAAGGGTTTACGATTCCAGTGTACTTAGCGTATTATGGATATTGGAATCTAACAAATTATATCGGCTACCAATAAAACTATATACGAGTTGGAATATCATGTTCAGCACGACATTGCTTTGCAACGCAGTCTTTCCTTGTGTGTATTTCTGAGTGACAAAATAAAAAATGTTGCTGTTGTCAAATTATGATTAAAGAAGCAAAACACTGGGCTTATCCATACCAAATATATTTAACATATTTCTGAACTGGAGGATCTGGCATTTACTGCAAAAGAAAGTTAATTGTTTAGGACCCTCATGCAAAAACTTGATGTTTGAAAACAGAATGTGAAATCCTCACCTTTTAATGAAAATAGCACCTGCTAGCTGCAGCCATATAGAAACTGCAAGATAAAAATTTGAGATTAGTTCACGACAAGTGGCAATTCCTCACTAAGCCGGATAGATTCAAAATTATGTCTGCGTCGATTTCGGAAAAATAAGCTTCAATGCCACTGCCACGGGTCATTCTGAGCTCGGTCAATTAAATATACGTATCCGCTCGTCTGGCTTCACTATTCCTGCTTCTGCACCAAACTAGAGTATCTGGAATGCTCACCTTTGAGGAAAAACGAACTGGTGCTTGCTTGCTTGTAGGCCGTGGAAACTGGAAGAGAGATTTGCGATTAGTTGCGTCCAAGTAGCAGTTACTTTGAGTAGCCATGTAAAGTACACTAAGTCGGAAAGATTCAAATTACATGCGCGGGACATAGATATCCTCTTGCGACGTAACTGGCCACACGTCAATGTCGCCCGCGTGTATTACAGATAAATAAGCTTCAATGCAGGAGCCCCCGAGTCGTTCTGAGCTCCGTCAATTAAAAATGCTGTACCGGTCGTCTGGCTTCAGTATTCCTGCTTCGGGAATCAGGAATTCTCACCTTTGAGTAAAAACAAGCTGGCACTGGCTCTTAGGCCGTGGAAACTGCCAGAAAGATTTGCTATTAGTTGCGTCCAAGTACCAATTTCTTTGACCAGCCACCTACAGCACCGGATAAATTCAAAATTACATGTGCGTGACATAATATGCCTCTTGTGACAAAACTGGGCACACGTTTTGTCGCCTACAGCAACACTGAAGCCAGACAAGCGGTACGGCATGTTTAATTGACAGAGCTCAAAACGACTGAGGACGCTTTCACTGAAGCTTGTTTTGCTGCAATACACGCGTGTATTGCAGCAAAACAAGCTTCAGTGAAAGCGTCCCTAGTCGTTCTGAGCCCCGTCAATTAAATATGCCATACCGCTTGTCTGCCTTCAGTGTTGCTGTAGGCGACAAAACGTGTGCCCAGTTTTGTCACAAGAGGCACATTATGTCACGCACATGTAACTTTGAATTTATCAGGTGCTGTGTATTGCAGCAAAACAAGCTTCAGTGAAAGCGTCCCCAGTCGTTCTCTGAGCTCCGTCAATTAAATATGCCGTACCGCTTGTCTGCCTTCAGTATTGCTGCTTCAGAGCAATCTAGAAAATCTATAATCCTCACCTTTGAACGAGAATGAACTGGCACCTGCTGCCTTGTGGGCCATGGAAACTGCAAGAAAGATTTGCGATTAGTTACGTACAAGTAACACATTTTTTGAGTAGCCACCTACAGCACACTCAAAATTACATGCACGGGACATAGATGCCTCATGCAACGGAACCCCCTTCATCCTTGTTTTCCGTTAACTCTGCTCACCTTCGCCGCTTGCCTCCAATTTCTATGCTACATCTCTAATCTCGATTCCCTGGTTCCCAAAGGCCATGCCATGGCTTGTGCCAGGCACGGATCTGTCAGCTCCACAACCGTCACTATTGTAGCAAGGACGCCACGGCACCTGGGCGCTTGATGCATTCTTTTAATATTTTGAGCATGGCTGAAAACAGGTGGATGGGTGTCTGGTATGCAAACAGGGGGTAGGCGCTTCTGCGATCTGGGCGCATGCTCGGTATTTTACAATAGTTGAAATTGACCTCTGCAGGAATCTTGAAACATAACAAACAGAATGTGCATGCCAAAAGGCATAGCAAATGAAACACCCACTATCTATCTATTTTCGGTTCTTGTCCGCAAGAAGCTGTCGTATATGTAGCCTCCTTGCTTAAGCCGCTCCTCCCTAGTGTCCCGGTTGGGTCTCGTCTTGATGAATCGTCGGTGGAGACCTGAGGTGCGGTCAACATCAGATTAGACCTTTTGAGACAGAACCATATACTTGCTGAGAGGAAGTACACCCAAACGAATTTCAGGCATGTCATTTATAGTGCGTTTTAAATTGAGAGGCCTGATGTAAAATGAGACGTCAATACTGACGCACCCCTTTTGCGAACCTAAAATTTTGAAGGCCCTGTCCCCCTCGCTAGGGGACAAGGCACATGAATCCCGGCATGTGGATAAAATTTTTACCGTAACATCACGACTCAATGCCCATCCCCAAATATTCGACCACCACACTTTTAGAAAAATATTTTTTTAGAAAACACCGAGTCATCGATTACCCTTACAAAAGCCTGAACCAAGCATACTCGTAGAGTGGCTTGTTTGCTCCGTGCTGCCCCCGAGTTAACTCGGGCTGACAATGTTTTTTTTCTAAATGGAACCCACGTTTTTAGTTTCGGTTTCACTTGTTGAGGCAGGTGAATACTTTTGTAAAGCTTACTCCCTATGCGCTTCCGAGTCAACATTTTTGCAATGGCCAACCCCGGGCTTTGATTTTGAGCTCCTTGACGAATGCTGAAACTCATATAGGCGGGCAATAGCTCCTTGAAAATACTTGCTCTTGGTGACCGAGAACAAACTCGTGTTCCAGATTGGAGCCACTTGCTGCCAAGAATACCTGCACATATCCTAACGAATCCAGTCTTAGTCTAACACAGATGCTTTGGCCGGACAGAGACACAAAAGCCTGACACAAGACCACTATAAAGACAGGAAATAGAGTGTCTGTGACGAACGAAACACACAACTCAGATAGGCATCAATCACTCACCTTGAAAACACTTGCCATGAGCGGCAAAGAGCAAACTTCTGGCCTTGATTGGTTGGTGCTCGCCTCCAAGACCTGCATGTATAAGAAAAAACCCGGTCTTAGCCAAACTTGGGTGTTTTTGCAGAAGAGAGACAACAAAATACTAATGCAAGACCACTACACATAGGAAATGGCATCCAAGAGGAATGGAACACAAAACTCATATAGGCGGGCAATAGCTCACTTTGAAAATACTTGCTCTTGGTGGCCGAGAACAAACTCGTGTTCCTGATTGGCAGCCATTTGCTGTGAAGAATACCTGCACATATGCTAAAACACCCAGTCTTAGTCTAACACAGATGCTTTGGCAGGACAGAGGCACAAAAGTCTGATACAAACCACAAAAAGCAGGAAATAGTGTCTGCGAGAGATCAAAACAGACCCAGGTGGAGAGGCTAATTCTGTTTCACCTCAGTCAAATAGTGTAGCTCATTTTGCTAAAACAATGCATATTTGCTAAAAGAGTATAATATATATTTTGCCTCATTTAGCAGAGTTTACTGCCAAAGATGCCTGCACACCAAAACAAGTCAGACTTAGTCACAGTTTTTTTTTCTTTTGATGAGTGGCAACAGAATCCTATACGGGTGATGAAACAAATTATAAGCCCAGCGAGCTAGGCTAGCTTGCCTTGATGCTAGCAGTGCCTCGGCGGACAAATGAGGTTCTATTCTTGGTCACTTGTCATATTTGGTGGGAATAGTAAAGTAAATGAAAATAAGGCTATCTCTTTTGCAGCCGACAGCTGCAAACGAAATTCATATACCTCAATAAACGACCTAGAAATAAAATTGGGTGGTGGCCAAGTGGTTTATGGTGTCAAATTTCAAACTTACAGACTGTGTAGTTCTGGTTTAAGTCCTCCTGGTATATATTTTTATCCTTATTAATTATATTTAAATTGTTTTTTTTTCGATTTTTTGAGGCACTCGCACATAATTTATATGCTAATTCACCTTTAGAAGCGTTTTAAGAATACTCCACGGCTTCCTAGTGCTCGTAATAAATTCTCAATAAGAGCAGCTTTCAAATTTTTTTCTTGCTCTCGCTGCTGCTTGCTTCCTCACCCTTAAAATGCTGACAACTCGACACAAAAGTAATAAAAAAATGTGTTTCAAATGTGATGAAGATGAGCATTTCCCAAGTTGTACCCCTGCTTCATGCCCAGACCATGCCACCATACCATAGCTAAGTGCAGTGACGAATGGTCCCAGGTGTGTACACCTGACCGTATATAGCCTACGGTGTGGCGCGACTCATGCAGCACCTATGCTTGGTGATGAAGCCAGTGAGCGAGGTGCGACCTGCTAGAGCTATGCAGGCCACAGCTTTACAGCCTGTAAAGGGTGGGAAGATGCCCCTCCTCGCAGAGCTTGCTATAGCTCAGCAAGAGCCATTGAGAGCACCTAGGGAGCACAGTGTGTCGGATAAAAGCACTTCTGAATGTGAATTAGCGTGTAAATTATGCGTCTATACGTTAAAACCTAAAAAAACAAAGTATTATTCATATAATATATATACTGTAAACGACTGAATTTTCGCAGGCTCAAATTTTCGCAATCGGGCAAAGCTAAAACTTAAATTATTCGCGAGCTTCTATTCTCGCGTATCGAAGTGTAGCTTCCGTAGCGTTCACTATTGCCCGAATTGTTCGCGGACCGTATTTTTCACTTTTGTAGGCGATTCGCGAAATTCGCGGAAATTGGGGTCCCTGCTAAATCTTAGTCGTTTGCAGTGTGTGTGTGTGCTGCGCGTGTGTGTGCGCGCGCGCGCGCGCGTGTGTGTGTGTGTGTGTGTGTGTGTGTGTATATATATGTATATATATATATATATATATATATATATATATATATATATATATACTACAAAAGGCAAAAAGAAAACGGACTCTCCAGGTGGGTTTGAACTCAGAGCTCCACTACCTCTTGATTTCAGTCTCCTAAGGCCCGCTTCAGGACAACTTTTCTAGCAATTTTGAGGTTGCTGGCAGGTTGTTCCCTAGGTTTTCCCAGATCAACACGAATTGCTGAGATCGGGTTCGGCTGAAAACAGACAAGCAACTCGAAAAAACTGATGAGTTGAAGCGGCAGCAGCTAATCAGGGACGAAATATTTTCACGCGACACCTCTGTGGTGGTGATGATGACAGCTGAAGACCTAGTCCTGGTTTGAAATGGATCGTTTTTGAAATAAACATTTTCAGAAAGATACAGGTGCCTTCACGTTTCATTGCGCCTCTGGGTTTGAGGGACCCAGTGGCTCTGCCCTCGTGAACTCATGATCACGTGTTTCAAGACGGGTCGGGTGGGTTACCGACCTGCCTGCCGCCAACCATGACGCAAAAACCTCCCGCGGAAAAAGAACCCGCCTCGCCGGTTCCGTGCCCGCAACACCGAACGTCAGGCGAATTACCTGGCGTGTAAGGCGGCGGACCTGCTGACCCGCCGGGTTTCCCGGCTCCGCATCCGGAGGGGCATCGTTCTGGGCCTCCCCTGAAGGGAGTAGCCCATGAGGCCCTGCAGCAGGGTGACGTACTCGATTACCGGCCAGGTATAACTCCCACGACAGCCAAACAAGGGCCGTCGCCGGTCACCTCCAGCGGCCGGACTCAAAGTCGTTCTTGAAAGGGGTACCCACGTGCCCGTCGCCGCGTCTGCCGGCCAGTGGAAAATGCGTTCAGGTGCGCCGCACACGCGCGGGCAGCGAACAGGCCCCTAAGGAGAGCCCGTAAACCAAGGCAGCTGACACCGCTCCCACGTCACACCGAGACTGCGTCCCACCGCCCTCGAGCTTCGAGGAACCCACCCATTTTACTCTAAGCGGTTTCCGCATCTCTTGAACTCTCTCTTCAAGTTCTTTTCAACTTTCCCTCGCGGCAAGTGAACTATCGGTCTCTCAGACGTCGTGTGTAGCCTTGGATGGGTTTACCACCGCAGTGCCAGGGCTGCACTCTCAAGCAACCCGACTCACGGAGGTTCCTCCGAGCAGTGGAGGCAGACTGCGACGCCCCTCTGGTCAGCCCTATGGGGACTTGCCATGGCTCTCAGGCAATGCCTGCACACATTTGATCGCCCAACCGAGGCAGGGATTCGATTGCTGAGCTGGGTCCCGTTCGCTGCAACGCTACTAAGGGAATCCCTGTTGGTTTCTTTTCCTCCGCTTAGTGATATGCTTAAATTCAGCGGGTTATATCCTGCGGTATAAAGATCCGACAATCTTTTGAGTATTTCGCGGCTTTCAAACAAAACTTTGAGCCTCCTTGCCCTATAAGGATGGCATCGAAAAGTATTGTTGTACACGCAGCTTTTGCATCGCTTTCGATTCGACAGAGAAAGCGCGCAAATCCAACGGCTACGGTCCTACTGCGATGGCTCCAGTATACACCAGGACGAACGCCCAGAGCAGACGGAAGAGCTACGGCGGCAAAAATGAGCTTTCCGCCCAGAAGCGATTTTTCGTTCTCGCCTTCGAGCAAAGATGCTTAATTGTGGTGCCGTCTGGCGCCACAGATTTTCAATGCCAGGCGGCATCGCGTTTTCAAACGCGCCAGCGAACTCCGTCCATCCAAAGAAGGTTTTCGAACAACATCGCCAAAGAAAAGCAGAATCGTCGAAAAGAAACCGTTTCACATCTCAACACGCAACGTCGAGCGCGTTCAGCGTGCGTGGGATTTTCCACAAACAGGTCTCCATCGGGTTCGTTTTCTGTACAGTGTTCGTTAAACCGACCTGGAGGACTCGTCAGCGCACTGCGTGCATCGCAGCAGTACAGCATGTGCATTTGCTTCATCTCGCTCCGAGAACGTGAAAGCGCCAGCAGAAAGCATAAACATGCGTGCTGCCCACGATCCGACACAGTCAAAACGAGGTAGAAAACAAATTCTCCCTCTCTTGATATATGATCCAAACCTCCACCTGGAAGAGAGCCACGGAAGGCCGAGGCGCAATGTGCGTTCAAAGAGTAAGTGCTCAGTGTGTCCTGCAATTCACGCCAAGTCTCGCAGCTGGCTGCGTTCTTCATCGACCGAAACCGAGTGATCCACGCCAGAGTCGTGTACGTTTGGTTTTTCAATCAATTCGAACAAAACTGGTTGCCTGCGCCCGCGCAGCGCATCCAGTGCCGTCTCAAGCGCAAGAAATGCAAGCCTCGCTCAGCGCCTCGTTGTATTCGAAAAAACGAGAGCCGATCCTCGAGAAAGAAAATGGAGCGTGCGCTGCTATACCACAGATTGTCCCGGTGCGCAGATCTCCTCGCAATCGAAGCAGCAGAGGCTCCGCACAGCGCATCATTGAGAGAAGGACGACCACCAAAAGAAAGGCATCCGAACCACAGTTGGTTAGGTTTGTTGCACATCCCGACAACATCAAACGTCGGTCAGGTCGGCGCCAGATAATTTGAACGTCCAGTCGTCCATCGTACCAGAGGAAGAACAAATAAGATGCAAAAGATCGGGTAATAGTCATTACCACAGGTTCGCCTCCAGAAGCTGTATTGACTTTTGACTGCCTCTAAATGATCAGTTGGTCATCTTTCCAACACACGAGCACAACCGAAGGCCGCTCCGGTGCTCGGTCGAGGACCTCACTAAATCATTCAATCGGTAGTAGCGGCAGGCGGTGTGACAAGGGCAGGGGCGTAATCAGCGCGAGCTTATGACTCGCAGCGCGCTGGAAATTCCCGTTCAGAAGGAGTCAATTGCAGCCCTCATCCCAATCACGAAGAAGGTTCACAGGTTACCAGTGCCTGAGACAGAGATAAAAACACGCTGCTTCCTTCAGTGTACGCGCGTGCGACCCGGACATCTAAGGCATCACAGACCTGTTGTTGCCTGTTTCCGCTGACTGAAGCTACGCATTGATCCTCTAAGAAGGGTGCAAGAAGTGCAGAGACCACGCACCTGTTAATGAAACTGAGAGTCTACGTTCGTTAGTCGGATTAACCAGACAAATCGCTCCACCAACTAAGAACGGCCACGCCATCGTCCACGAATCAAGAAAAAGCTCTCAATCGTCAATCTCAGTGTCCGGGCCAGGTAAGTTTTCCCGTGTTGAGTCAGAATCAAGCACGAGGCTCCCTCCTGGTGGTGCCCTTCCGTCAATTCCTTTAAGTTTCAGCTTGCAGCCATACTTCCCCGGAACCCAAATACTTTGGTTTCCCGAGCTGCCATCGAGTCATTTGAGTGACTCAGGCGGATCGCTGGGTTAGCATCGTTTATGAGTTGAACTAGGGCGGTATCTGGTCAGCGCTGAACCTCACTTTCGTTCTTAGATCAATGAAGCCATTCGATCGCGGCAAATGCTTTCGCAGTAGTTCGTCTTCCGCGACGGTCAAGAAGTTCCTACCTCTGGCCACTGCTCATACGAATGCCCGTCTGTCCCTCTTAATCATTATCCTGTATTCAACAACCAACAGAGCAGACAGGATCTTGTACTATTCATCTTCTGTTGTTGGCCCGGTAGTCGCCTGCGTGTGAGCTGCTCTCATTTTTTCAAAGTAAACGCCGCCCGGTCAAAGCATAGAGACACCTGATGAAGGAACCAAGCCACGACAGGCATGATGTTCAGCACGGGCCGTAGCGTGGAGTCCACGCCACTTCCGCCTGTAACTGAGATCAGCGCCCCTACAGGCTTTTACCGCCGCAGCTTTAGTATACGCTATTGGAGCTGGAGTCACCGCGTTGCTGGCACAGGCTGCCCTCAATGGATCCTCGTTCAGGAGTTTAGGTCGCACTCATTTCAAATCTGGAGCCTCAAAAAAGAGTCCCGTATTTGTTGACCACCGTGCACTGCCTCCCCGTGCCGGGAGTGGAGTGATTTCTAAGCCTGCCCTTCGTCCTTGGATGTGGTGGCCGTTTCTCGGGCGCTCCCTCTCCGGAATCGAGGCCTACCGATTCTCCGTGCGTAGCAACCATGGTGGGCGCTGCACCTAACCGTCGAGCAGTTGAATAAGGCGGAGCCGCACCGAGAGAAACGTCGCCGGCTCGTGGCCACGTGCGATCAGCACAAGGGTATCCAGAGTCACCACACAAAACGGACCCGAAAGCCCGATGTGATCGCCGGGTCTAATAAAAGCACCACGTCGCCCGAGGCGCTTCGGGGCTGCACTGCATGTATGTAGCTCTGAGTGAATTTGCCACAGTTATCCAGAAGTAGGAGAAGAAACGATCAGGAACCGACAACTGATTTAATGGAGCCATTCGCGGTTTCGCCTTGTTGCACGCATGCTGCCGGAGCATGCATGGCTGAAGCGATGCGGAACAAGCGCCATGAAGCTACTGGCAGGATCAACCAGGTAATCTTTTACGTGGCGGGTCGTCAAAACCCTAGCCAGCGCGCGGAGCGCTGGGGCCACCGTCAGGCGCCTAGCAGCTGGCGATGCCACCATAACAGCGCTTTTAGGAAGTTTCTTTCTTTCCTTCAAAAATCGAGGAGAAATAAAAACACGTTCAGGCGCGCAGCCAGATATCTCCGACCGGGAGTCGAGCACCGACGCGAGCTGGAAAGCGCAAAATTTCTCTCTCTCGTAGCAACAGAGCGTCACGTCACATCGCGTTCATTGACGGCGTAGCCAGCGGCGTTGCCGCAGGCTTTCATTTTTCCGTCAAGGAGCGCGAGGACGCACCTTCGGTCAGAGTATCATTCAGTTCGGTTATAACGGACGCCCGAAATTGCCCTCTGCTTTCGTTCTTTTATTCAGACTTTGAGTGCTACCCGAGAACCGACCCCAGCGACCCGAGCCAGAGATCGCAGGTACCTTGCTGTAACGAGCATGCGGCGGAAGGCAGCGGTGCCAGCAGCAACGGCAAAGGCGTCAACGGCGTTATCAAACGCCGCTCGCACCATATCGACCGCTCCGGCGGACCCCACCCTCCACCTTAATAGCACCGATAAGTATGAGGAAGAACCTTCACGAGCATTCATTATTCCTTTGTAGGCGTGCGGTTGTCTGCCAGGCGATTGTCGTCGATGGCAATGATGAATCGTTCACTTTTATTTGTCTCTTCTTGTGAGGTGTGTGTCTCTCATTCATTCGTTTGATTCATTCATTAGTATCCACTCCTCACTCACTCTCACGTATCCGTCAGCTAAAGGAGCGTATCATACAAATCGTCGATGTAAAATGCGTGTATCCAGGCAATGTCAGATAAACCCGCGCGTGTTCGTGATGGAAATTTGAGTTAAATTTATCAAAGAATTCACCTCACCACCGCTTGGTTATAGATAAACCATTTCAGGTCTAGGCTCACTGGCGTCTATTTTCACGATCTCTGCCGTCATCGACAAGGCGACTATCAAGTGCTGCCTTCCCCTGCTAGCATGATTATGTATGTATATATAGCAAATAACCTCGTGTACTATGCCTGCTTGGCGTTCATGGGTTTACTTTCAGACACACCCCTCTTGCAGAAATCCGGTGCCGTGAACCGTTATACAGAGTGGTTCGCCGGTTCCGTGTTGAACGCAAACTCCCGACACCTCATTTGATGCGCTGAACTGGGTCACAGCCGAACTATAGCGACGCTGTGTACGTGCGATATCCACACCGCTTTTCAATAAATACTGTGGTGTCGGGCTTTTTCTGCCAGGCTTTGTCACGCCAGGCTGCTCTTCACAGCCTGCGGCTGTTCTTTGCTCGCTTTATTGTCTCCCCTGTGCGTTTCGTTCAGGCGTTTAGCCCGTTTCCCACGAAGTGATCTCTGAAAGTCAATGGAGAAAACTGTTCATATGTAGTCATGTTTTTAGCGATTAACCGTGTCGATATGCGACAACAGCGCATTGGCGCTGCTGGGCCACAGCCGAACAATTTACGCAAGTGCAGCCTCGATAAGCATCGCTTTCGAGCGGAACACTTTCGACAACTCGCTGATGCCCCAGACGCTCCAGTGAGACAGAATTCTTTCTTTTCGCGCGAACTCTTTGCTCCATTTCTTATTCTTCGTCTCACTCAGAAGGAACGCCAACGGTTTGCGCTTAAGCACTCTCAAAGTCAAATTGCAAAACCCGCAATTTTCAAATATGCGTGTTTTTTTGGCGGTTAACGGTATGCGTTCCCGCTGGCTTTCTTGCGCTTTCAACTGCGGGCTCATTGCCCTATAGTGCCTGGCAGCGCTGGTCGATACTCAAATCGCGTGCTATTTCGCAAGCTTGATAAGCGATTTTTTTCGCGCAGGTGGCATTTTAATCTCCCTCTTTCGTTTCAGTGAACGAACAACTCCTCGTTGCAAAGTGCCGACAAAATCAAATTTAAACGCGCAATTTTAAAATATCGTCTTTTTAAGTTATGGTGCCGACTTGCATACGGCCCTTTGTCATGGCTTGGCAAAACAGAACAATTCAGCCTCTCGCCGTGCCGATAGCGACCTTTCAAACGGAACATACTGGACATGTAGCAGTATTTTTATTCTCGGCCAATAGGCGATTCTTTCTTTCCGTCGATTCTTTGCTCTGTTTAACAATCCTCTTCGTGTCATTGAAGGCCCTTCGTTTACCGCGAAATTCACCGACAGGAGAGCAAATTGCAGAAACCCCCGCTATTTTAAAATGTCTGGGTGTTTTCTGGGGTTAGCCGTCATCAGTTTCTGACTTCGGCGTTCTTGCCGCTTTGAACTGGCGAGGAACTCATAAATTTCGCTGTTATTTCCGACCTTCGCTAAACTGATCTCGAGATGGCAATTTCTGTCAGCTTGATAAGAGACGAATTTCTTTCTTTCCGCGATTTCTTCGCTCTATTTCTAATCGCCCTCTTTACCGTTTCAATTAGGAAACGCCTCTGTAAACCCGCCGACAGTCTCAATTAATCACGTCCAATTTTAATATTAAATTATATATAATATTTCTCTGCGGTTAACCGCGTCCTGCGTGGCTTTCGGCGTATATGGCATATATCACCGAGACAGGCTTAACACGATTGCGTGCAGGCGAAATCAATCTGCCTAAACTGGCTTATTGCTGAAATATGTTTCGACAAAACCCGAAGTCGTATTTTGCGGTCGTGCAAAATTCCTCCAATAAACATCTCTTTTTCATGCTTGTAATGATTCTTATTTGTTTCATTGTTTTCGTACGTGTGCAAATAGATATGTATATGCATTTTTATATACATGATACACTTGTGAAAAATAGGAAGTGAAAGAACTATATTAGAGGTACATTGGAAGACATTGACACTTTGCACACCCAGCGGGAGGTCAAATGACAAGTTTTTCGCCCTCACTTGCAAGACACTTTATTGCACGGTCGACATAAAGTCTGGAATTGCAAGCTCAGCAGGAAAAAAAATCTGTGCATTTGACGCCAGTTCAAGTTGAAGACGTTATGGCTTTAGATTTTACCCTACCAGATTTATTTTCTTACCAGAGGAGACGTGATGGTAATATCACCAGAGTGTCAGTATTAAACGAACCAGCGGAACTGCGAAAGGTTATTGCCAGCCAGCCAGCCATTATCTCATCTTGAACCAGAGCGGAAGAAAATATAGCACTGACGGTTCAAGCAGTTCCACAGCCCTGTTGTCTAACGCGATGAGATAAGTACAAGTGTGTACGGCAGGGATACCGAAAAGCAAAGACTCAGCCTTTGAGCAGCCGAAAGTCGACGCTCAATTGTCGCGGTATTGTTGAAACTTCGAGTTTTTTTCTTTGGCTGGAAAAGTAAATGGATGATTGCTATGAAAAATATTATAACTCATCAATCATGTTAGCGGAGGATGGGGTCCGTTAGGTACGGTCAAACGCTAAATAATATATATCGCATCTTTTGCGCGAACAGGCAGGACAGCGTGATCGCCAAAAGTACACCGTTTGCAATCATTCCTGCGGGCAATTTCAGGAGTTGCCGTCCTCGCGTTCCCGACGCTCACAATATCGGGAATGTGATTTCTTTTCTCAATCATTAAGTTCCACTAAGCGCTTTAATACGGCGTCAGCAATCGTGCCGACGCCCTATTGAGTATTGAAGCGGCTCACGACTGATGAACCACGCAGTGGTGAAAATTGAGCCCAAACAGTTACGTACAAACCAATCGCAACTTGAACAGAACCGAGATCTTCAGTCAATTTTCGATGAAGTACATTCGCGGTATCGGATTCGCGACAAAGTGGACACTGGAAGAGGGGACTAAATTCTTTACCGGAAAGCTTCGTGCGATGCGATGTCAAATGTCATTAATTTCTCGCTTCCGATGTCTATGTAATTAGGAACATCATTGCGCATCTCTACTAGAAGTAGGAGACATAACGAATACGTCCTGAACGGTAAGAAATCAATTGTTCCAAAAACCATACTTTTGCCAAGGGCGGCTGTCTTTGACATCATCTTCTTTATCAGCGGCATGTTGATGACCTAGTCCCTTGACAAGCGCCGATAGTCCGGTGGCTGTCCCTGCGCTGACGTGGACCAGAACTGTCGGGCTGGTTTCGAAGGTCTGTACTTGTCAGAATGCTGTTTAACTAGGCGGGGGGTGGCGCCGTGTCCCGGCTTCATATCTTCTTCCCCGGGGAGGAGCCGCTACGACGGACGGGATTTGGCCTAGCAAAGTGAAGGGAAGAAGAGATCGTGGACGTTGGATAATGGGTGTTGTTTATGGTCTCAGCCGCACAAGTGAGGGACGTCAGCTTTCCTACATAATGCCAGCGAACTGCGGGAAACAAGCGAAAATGGTTTCGTTTTAAAGTGAATTTTGCTGACTTTATAACATATAATCGATTCAAAAAAAAAAAGAACTCAACTGTGCGAAAACAACATATGAAGAGCATAAACAATTCATCTGCCTGGGAAGAAAAGTGAACACATACACAGTCTAGCATGGGAAGGACATGGGGTATGTTGCGATTGCTAAAATGTACAAAATGACAGTCTGTGTTTTTTGCACCTTTTTACCGGAAAAGTGATGATAATAATAAAAAAATAAAAAAAAATAATAATAGAAAAAATATGTGTATGTATACACATACATACATACATACATATATATATATATATATATATATATATATATATATATATATATATATATATAGATTTATACAAAAACAGTTGCTGCTCCCGAACTATGAATATAACAATTGAACAGGAACAGACCAATTAATAAAATTTTTCCCGGTTCGACATAATTGATACGCTTGCTAAGAAAGCGAAAAAAAAAAAAAACACGAGTTCAGAATCAATCAAAGACAAAAGGATGATAATAAATCCTTTGTCACTTTTACATGTTAAATTCTAAAAAAACGCGGGCATTAAAATGTGTGCGCTGTTGCCATCAGAAACCTGACACGCAGCACCAACGCATCCGCAATGAAGGACCTTTCCTGAATACCGCCAGCGCTCATCAGGGACGATAACGGAAACCGCGACCATTAGTGGCGGGCGCTGCCTGCTCATTCTCTTTATTCCTGATGAACTGCTGGGCAAAACACCGGGCGCAGACGCGCAATGCCATTGTGGATAAACAGGAT
>JAZHYW010040635.1:0-15531 GCA_037355805.1 Ixodes ricinus | reverse complement strand
AAGTAACACATTTTTTGAGTAGCCACCTACAGCACACTCAAAATTACATGCACGGGACATAGATGCCTCATGCAACGGAACCCCATTCATCCTTGTTTTCCGTTAACTCTGCTCACCTTCGCCGCTTGCCTCCAATTTCTATGCTACATCTCTAATCTCGATTCCCTGGTTCCCAAAGGCCATGCCATGGCTTGTGCCAGGCACGGATCTGTCAGCTCCACAACCGTCACTATTGTAGCAAGGACGCCACGGCACCTGGGCGCTTGATGCATTCTTTTAATATTTTGAGCATGGCTGAAAACAGGTGGATGGGTGTCTGGTATGCAAACAGGGGGTAGGCGCTTCTGCGATCTGGGCGCATGCTCGGTATTTTACAATAGTTGAAATTGACCTCTGCAGGAATCTTGAAACATAACAAACAGAATGTGCATGCCAAAAGGCATAGCAAATGAAACACCCACTATCTATCTATTTTCGGTTCTTGTCCGCAAGAAGCTGTCGTATATGTAGCCTCCCTTGCTTAAGCCGCTCCTCCCTAGTGTCCCGGTTGGGTCTCGTCTTGATGAATCGTCGGTGGAGACCTGAGGTGCGGTCAACATCAGATTAGACCTTTTGAGACAGAACCATATACTTGCTGAGAGGAAGTACACCCAAACGAATTTCAGGCATGTCATTTATAGTGCGTTTTAAATTGAGAGGCCTGATGTAAAATGAGACGTCAATACTGACGCACCCCTTTTGCGAACCTAAAATTTTGAAGGCCCTGTCCCCCTCGCTAGGGGGACAAGGCACATGAATCCCGGCATGTGGATAAAATTTTTACCGTAACATCACGACTCAATGCCCATCCCCAAATATTCGACCACCACACTTTTAGAAAAAATATTTTTTAGAAAACACCGAGTCATCGATCACCCCTACAAAAGCCTGAACCAAGCATACTCGTAGAGTGGCTTGTTTGCTCCGTGCTGCCCCGAGTTAACTCGGGCTGACAATGTTTTTTTTTTCTAAATGGAACCCACGTTTTTAGTTTCGGTTTCACTTGTTGAGGCAGGTGAATACTTTTGTAAAGCTTACTCCCTATGCGCTTCCGAGTCAACATTTTTGCAATGGCCAACCCCCGGGCTTTGATTTTGAGCTCCTTGACGAATGCTGAAACTCATATAGGCGGGCAATAGCTCCTTGAAAATACTTGCTCTTGGTGACCGAGAACAAACTCGTGTTCCAGATTGGAGCCACTTGCTGCCAAGAATACCTGCACATATCCTAACGAATCCAGTCTTAGTCTAACACAGATGCTTTGGCCGGACAGAGACACAAAAGCCTGACACAAGACCACTATAAAGACAGGAAATAGAGTGTCTGTGACGAACGAAACACACAACTCAGATAGGCATCAATCACTCACCTTGAAAACACTTGCCATGAGCGGCAAAGAGCAAACTTCTGGCCTTGATTGGTTGGTGCTCGCCTCCAAGACCTGCATGTATAAGAAAAAACCCGGTCTTAGCCAAACTTGGGTGTTTTTGCAGAAGAGAGACAACAAAATACTAATGCAAGACCACTACACATAGGAAATGGCATCCAAGAGGAATGGAACACAAAACTCATATAGGCGGGCAATAGCTCACTTTGAAAATACTTGCTCTTGGTGGCCGAGAACAAACTCGTGTTCCTGATTGGCAGCCATTTGCTGTGAAGAATACCTGCACATATGCTAAAACACCCAGTCTTAGTCTAACACAGATGCTTTGGCAGGACAGAGGCACAAAAGTCTGATACAAACCACAAAAAGCAGGAAATAGTGTCTGCGAGAGATCAAAACAGACCCAGGTGGAGAGGCTAATTCTGTTTCACCTCAGTCAAATAGTGTAGCTCATTTTGCTAAAACAATGCATATTTGCTAAAAGAGTATAATATATATTTTGCCTCATTTAGCAGAGTTTACTGCCAAAGATGCCTGCACACCAAAACAAGTCAGACTTAGTCACAGTTTTTTTTTTCTTTTGATGAGTGGCAACAGAATCCTATACGGGTGATGAAACAAATTATAAGCCCAGCGAGCTAGGCTAGCTTGCCTTGATGCTAGCAGTGCCTCGGCGGACAAATGAGGTTCTATTCTTGGTCACTTGTCATATTTGGTGGGAATAGTAAAGTAAATGAAAATAAGGCTATCTCTTTTGCAGCCGACAGCTGCAAACGAAATTCATATACCTCAATAAACGACCTAGAAATAAAATTGGGTGGTGGCCAAGTGGTTTATGGTGTCAAATTTCAAACTTACAGACTGTGTAGTTCTGGTTTAAGTCCTCCTGGTATATATTTTTATCCTTATTAATTATATTTAAATTGTTTTTTTTTCGATTTTTGAGGCACTCGCACATAATTTATATGCTAATTCACCTTTAGAAGCGTTTTAAGAATACTCCACGGCTTCCTAGTGCTCGTAATAAATTCTCAATAAGAGCGGCTTTCAATTTTTTTCTTGCTCTCGCTGCTGCTTGCTTCCTCACCCTTAAAATGCTGACAACTCGACACAAAAGTAATAAAAAATGTGTTTCAAATGTGATGAAGATGAGCATTTCCAAGTTGTACCCCTGCTTCATGCCCAGACCATGCCACCATACCATAGCTGAGTGCAGTGACGAATGGTCCCAGGTGTGTGACCTGACCGTATATAGCCTTACGGTGTGGCGCGACTCATGCAGCACCTATGCTTGGTGATGAAGCCAGTGAGCGAGGTGCGACCTGCTAGAGCTATGCAAGCCACAGCTTTACAGCCTGTAAAGGGTGGGAAGATGCCCCTCCCTTTGCAGAGCTTGCAATAGCTCAGCAAGAAGCTATTGCAAGCACTAGGGAGCCACAGTGTGTGGATAAAAGCACTTCTGAATGTGAATTAGTGTGTAAATTATGCGTCTATACGTTAAAACTTTAAAAAAAGTATTATTTATAAATATATATATACTGTAAACGACTTAATTTTCGCGGGCTCAAATTTTCGCGAATCGGGCCAAAGCTGGAAATTTTAAATTATTCGCGGGTTCTAATTTTCGCGAATCGAGTGTAGCTTCCGTAGCGTTCACTTATTGCCCGAATTGTTCGCGGGACGTATTTTTCGCTTTTGTAGGCGATTCGCGAAATTCGCGAAAATTAGGTCCTTGCGAAATTTAGTCGTTTACAGTGTGTGTGTGTGTGTGTGTGTGTGTGTGTGTGTGTGTGTGTGTGTGTGTGTGTGCGTGTGCGTGTGTGTGTGTGTGTGTGTGTGTGTGTGTGTGTGTGTGTGTGTGTGTGTGTGTGTGTGTGTGTGTGTGTGTGTGTGTGTGTGTTATGTGTGTGTGTACTAATAAAAGGCAAAAAAGAAAAGAAACGTCTCCAGGTGGGTTTGAACCCAGAGCTCCACTGCCCTTGATTTCAGTTCCCTAAGGCCCGCTTCAGACGGGGCAACTTTTCTAGCAATTTTGAGGTTGCTGGCAGGTTGTTCCCTAGGTTTTCCCAGATCAACACGAATTGCTGAGATCGGGTTCGGCTCGAAACAGACAAGCAACTCGAACAAACTGGACAAGTTTGAAGCGGCAGCAGCCAATCAGGGACGAAATATTTTCACGTGACACCCCTGTGGTGGTGATGATGACAGCTGAAGACTTGGTCCTGGTTTGAAATGGATCGTTTTTGGAAATAAACATTTTCAGAAAGATGAGTGAGTATTCTCAACGCCACTCAGATATAAAAACACGTTTTTAGCACATAGTTGTGCGTCTAAATAGGCAAGAAAAATCAAATTTCATGATGATGATGGCAAGTCGTAGCAATTCGGTTGCAGCGTGTGAACGCAGGCGGCCCGTGTTGCTGGTGTTGCGACGTTAAGTTGCTGGGTGAAATTGCCCCGTCTGAAGTGGGCCTTAGGCTCGCTTCCACCGTTCACGCTCAGCGAGCAAGCCCGCTTCAACTGTTCACGCCTCAAGGCAAGCTGGACAGCTACAAGCCACCTAAATGTCTACCGCCTCATCCCCGGCCAGGTCGTAACGTGACATAACTTATTAAAAGTCTTGCTGTCACTGCCACGACCGGCCAGAGTGAAGTCGAGAAAGAATCATATAAATCATTTCGTAGCTTTCTTGGAACGACCCCCTCAAGGGAGAGTCGTCCCTCCGCCCTTCGTCGATTGTTGGACTGACGCGAAGCAACTAGCCCTCTTGGCCCAGCAGTTACAAATCATAATGCTCATTAACTCGCCTGCCAGCGTTCCTGGTGCCAACCGCAATTTCCGCCAGTTTACCCGACACCCTCTGACAATCTCGTCCGTCAATGTTCCCGGTGTCGACTGCCATTTCCGCAATCTTTCCGACACCCACTGACAAACACCTATCTGCACTCCGGGCCTCGACAAGCGCTTACTTGCCTACCGCATCACCCCAAGCCTAAATCCTAAATCTGCAATGAGTCCTGGCTGTTTCCCCTCCTGCCAGTCGCTATCCTGCCTTCCAGCGAATATGCCGTGGTTCTCCTCTGCCTCCGAAGACGACTTTCTTACATCTTAACCGCGCTCCTCATCTCCTGCCAACCACTATTCTGGGGTACCCGAGAAAGCGCGTCTGCAACCTCGTCCTTCGAGCCCTTGAAGTACTCGATTCGAGAAGACACCTGCTGAGCTTTGCTGTGCGACAAGTCGCCAAAATTCCAACATACTTTGTCTCAACGGGCATCGTTAGCGTTAGTGAACAACCCGCTCAACGAATCCGTGGGACTCCCTGGGGACGACCAGAAGCAGAGGCATACCGAACGGGCCCCACGTTGGATGTGCCATTTTAATGTGGGTTTCTTTATGGAGTTCGCTTAGCTACTAATAATCGCCGCCCGATCGGTATGCGCTCCGCCCGTCACCCAGGGAGTGACATACAGCAACGAGAAGACAGCGAATGGGTTGACTGTACCTCCCGGTTGCCCGTCGTTCAGAGCCGGCAGTCCAGGCACGCCAACCCTTGTTGTCGCCCGTCGATCAGAGCTCACAGTCGGAGTCCGTGTCCAGGCCTGCGGATCGTCCTTCCCACGCCAGCGCTGCGTAGGCTGGCTGTCCCGGGCTATCACTGCCCGAGTCTCGCTGCGGAACCACCCCGGGATCGTCGTGGCCTAGGCTAGATGGCCAGGGCTCGCCATTTCCGCCGGTCCGGACTTCGAACCTCGCTGGTGGACCGCTCCGGGGTTCGCCATGGGCCAGGCCAGGCAGCCCGGCTCCGATGTTCCTGCCCAGCTCCAGCCTCGCTCAGCACGCACTGTCTCGCGCCAGCTCGTGACTTCTCCGCCGACCACCTGTCACGTGCCCTCTGCCTCGTCTTTCACCCTCGGCTCCCACAAAGTTAAGGAAAGGGAATGTACCATTATGTTCAGTGAAGTTCGGTGACAAGACTCGGGACTCGAGCAGGAATGCCGTTATCCTTGGTGTGACCCCATGAGACTGTCTTGCTGCCTTTGCTGGGGTTTATCTAACTGAAGTACCTGGACGAAAAGTATAGAAGAAACATATGTGCATAACACTCATTATTCACAAGAAAATTTGTCAACATCCAAAATGACCCATGGAGAAAATTATGCGAGGAATTTCTCGGCCACCTTGGGCGAGTCACCTCTCGTGGCCAATGTTTCATTGCAACTTTAATTGTAGTGAACAGTTATAGGGTATATTACAGACAAAGTGCAATTTGGTGTTGTACGAAACTACAACACACAAAACAGCACTCTAATACAGTATGTTGAGGTACCTCTGAACAAATTCGAGGGTTTCATGGTGCCTCCTTCAGATACCTGATGTTGAACATGAAATATGTGCACCAAGGAATGAGCAAACAGTGACTTCCAGTTAGTCTCAAGCACCAGCGACATGTCAACAAGGAGTGCAATGTGTAGAAGGTCGTCTAGAAGTGTGCAGCCAAGATGAAAAAGCAAGATATAACGATTAGGGTGACCACCTTCCTGCCGGCGAAATGCGGAACACCCTGACCGGAGGGGGAAGGGGGAGGGAGGAGGAGGAGGAGGAAGTAAGAGGAGGACGGTATTTTCACGACTCAAGAAAAAAGTATTACAGGAAATTCACCAACACGCACACCCCGAAATCCTGTGCTGTACGAAAGCATATTATACACCTGAAAATTGAGTGCTGCAATCAATCTTAAATAATTTTGACTAACAGTGATATTTTTTGTTTAATTGTAATGGTAAATATTTCATTAAAAGTGTGTAAGTAAAAAACATAAAAAATGACTGTACCAGACCCCAATGCATAAAAAGGAAATAAGAAACAGTAAGTATTTTTCGGCTTATTGTTTTCTATCGATATACTATATTTACTCTTATACACGAACTCAACTCTCCTACGTCACGCCGCGGTGGTGGCGCGTCAGGCGCACTTCCGGTCTGGGGCGGTGGGCAGAAGTCGCCGTGCGAGACATGCATTCCTGTGATCTTTTGGAAGAAACCAGACAGAAAACCTGCCTTCTCGTCAAAATGCTGCGACGGGGGCTGTACCAAGAGAGTCTGGAAAGGTTTGAAGATCAGTTTTCATGTGTTTCTGCCCCTCCGTTCGTCCGAGAACGTGGATAGTAGCCGTGAAAAGGGCAAACCAGACGCTGTCGAACTACGATTGCTTGTGCGGGCAACACTTTGTGGTCGCCAGATGTATTTGTTTTGTTCCAACATGAACGAGAGAAAACCGCCAAGTTGTCCGGACCACCCACGGGTTCAGTGCGTCTTCAAATTCACACGGCCGCCTGATCGTTCGAACTTTCGTCTGCTCTTTCAAACTTGTCTGCTTTTTGTCGTCTGCTCGTTCAAACAAAAGCGGCCCGTAGACCAAACTTTGACCCGGTGATTGCAATAAGAAGTAATTGCAGGCCTCAAAAGACTTAAGTAGGCTCGGTGTAAACAGTAGATACAAGATGTTGATCATTGGTACCAGTGGCCATCACCGACTTGTTACGCTTGGTCTGTTCCCGCTTCCGATTTTCAGTATCGACGTCGATCATCGCCGCTACCTTCTACACTTTTGCAGCACGAGCGACGTCACGACCGAAAATAGCTAGAAGAATCTCATCATGGTTTTGGCGTCCATTCTGCGGCGTTCATGCGAATGAATCGCCGCACGTCAAATTATTTACGCAAAGTTTAGCGGCGTAACGAGCCTTGATAATTTCGCTCAGGCGATTAAAGTGGTAAGACATTGCTATGAGGACGTAGAATCGACAATTCCAACGCGAAAAAGAGTATGCAGACTCACACAGACGCCGACAACGTGATATTCCAATGGTTTGTTGACGCGGGACGCGGTGCTTCTTGCCCGCACTCCATTGCGCATGCGTTCGAACTGTCGTCTGCTCTTTCAAACTTGTCTGCTTTTTGTCGTCAGCTCGTTCAAACGACAGCGGCCCGTAAACCAAACGTTGACCCGGTAATTGCGATAAGAACTAAGTGCAGGCCTCAAAACACTTTTCGAAGGTTGGTTGGGGTAAGTAGGCTAAGTGTAAACAGTAGATACAAGAAGATGTTGATCATTGTTACCAGTGGCCATCACCGACTTGTAATGCCCGATTCTACTTGCGGTTTTCAGTATCGACGTCCACCATCTCAGCTACGGTCCACGCTTTTGCAGCCCGAGCGACGTCGCGACTGAAAATAGCGAGCAGAATCTCATCGTGGGAGTCAGGCTTTAGCGCCCATTCTGCGGCGTCCACGTGAAATGAATCGCCGCACGTCACATTATTCACGCAAAGTTTTGCCTCGTTAATTTTGCTGAAGCCGCTCAAGTAGTCAGACATTGTTAGGAGGACGTAGAATCAACAATTCCAACGCGAAAAAGAGCACGGGGACTCCCACCGACGCCGACAACAGCGCAATTCAATGGTTTGTTTATGGGCGACGGCGGGCTTCTTGCCCACCGTCCACCGCGCATGCGCGGCGCCGGTGGCGTCCGCTAGGGCGCTCCGGTTTGTTTGTAAACATGAGTTGGTGCATACTAACATGCTGCTACACAAAATTAGAACCTCACGTTTTTGTTTTTTCGACCGTTGTAAGTTGCAGGTTTTTGCCTTGTGTGGCCATCTTCACTAAAAAAAAGCTTTCCACAAAAAACCTTTCGCATGATACAGTATGATTTGCAAATATTTACAATAGTTTATTCTTTGAACTTTTGGCGAGCAATTTTCGCTTGCAATATTTTGCCATATAGGGGAGAAGCACAACGGCGCATGCGCGTCTTTCACCTGCAAAAACGACGGTTGCTTCCCGCAGTGCGTGGATAGAAATAACATACCATCGAGATTCACACGTTTATCAGCTACCTCCGCGCTTTCCCGTGGCCTGTTGTTCGGAAGCGCCATAATTTGCGAAGTGAATGTTACGACAGTGTGAAATGCGGGACATTTTGAAGATTTTGGTATTTCTTGCGGGACGCGGGACACGAGCCCTCAATACGGGACAGTCCCGCGAGTCGCGGGACGGGTGGTCACCCTAATAACGATATCAGAATAAGATCACATCAAAAAAGCTTCGTTGTAGTGAGACAATCTACAATCTAGGCACAGTAATGAGTAAACCGACGTGTACCCGCGATTCCCTTTGCGTTGATTGAGGTGAAACATGGCCAACGGGAAAATAAAAAAAAAACACTTTTTTCCGTTTTTTTTTACTCTATTTGCTCTGCGCAGCCGATAGCAGGGCAGTTGGGCGGCGTCACAAACATTTGACTCACTCGCTAGCGTTTCTCAACTTCGTTCGGCGTCAGTCGACACCACAGATCAGTGGTCGGCACTCATGGTCTACCTGGAAGGAAAAAAGTACGAGCTCAGAGCCGAGCGTCGATCGCGACTTCCGTAAAGAGAAGCGGCCGGTAACACTTCGGCGACTCGTCAGCTTCAAACAACGCCTCTTCGAACGAGCCCGCGAATCCAATGCGTCGAACGGTCGCGGCGGCAAGCACGCCGGAAGGCACGCCGGAAGCAAGGGCTCAACATCCGAAAGAGACGCGGCGCTGGTTTCTACGTCTATTTCGCACATGAGATAACAAGATAGCGAAGCTAGCCGAGTGTGAACACTGACTGGCGTAACATCGGAGTACACGCAGTCGAAATAACGCCTGTAACAGAGCACAGAGGCTTTCAACAGGGGACACGTGCGTTCAAATAAGCTGCGATTTCAAAACTTCATGTCTCCTCTCTGTCCTTCGGTGTGTACTTTGATCCGTGTATACCAAAGCACTCAATGCTGCAAGTAATTAAGTCGTGTATACGTACCCTTCGAGGCGATTGAAAGTGCGTTGGTTTCGCTCGGAGCCCGCGAGCAAAGAGCGCGACGAACTATCATCCGTCGGTCACGCCGGGTCGCCGCGTCGCACGACGAGGCGACCCGGCTTCGACTGCGTAGTGGACGTGCGCACAGTGCGCATGCTCGGCGGCTCGCTCGGCCGTTCGGCTCGCTGGGCTCTCTCCGAACCACGCTTCGAACTGCCTCCGAAGCTCGTGCTGGCGCGCGCGCGGCTTGACCGCTTGACGATGGAAACTTATCTTCTCATAAAACGAGGCTTTAACGTATCGTTTGTTGGTGCAAATGCACGTATTTTTCACGTCGTTTTTTTACAGTGTGTGAATCTCGCGAAACAGGCGACGAAGAGTGGTGGGTGAAATGTGCTCGCATGTTGTCGTGGATTTTGTGTACGACGTAGGATTACCCAGAAAGGTGGGTGAATATCGATAAATCTGCGCGTAGGAAGCAACTACATGCACGTGACCTGTCAAACCTAGCCTATTCACCCTCATTATGTTATCGTGCGAACCGACACTGTCACGTATCGCGTTCGCTTTGGGTCCCAACACCGGTAACCTAACTTATGTTGCATTACAACAACTGCAATAAACATTTGTTGGAAAACGATCACTCCAATAAGCACGTCGTTATTGGGCTTTCTCATTGAAAGGTAGGTCGCGGGTGTTCCAGCTAGTTATTCTGAATGGTTTGTTGGTTGTCTAGCATTTCAAGCGCGCGAGGCTGTGTGTACTGCCAACAGCCGTACGTACATACATACTTGCGCTTTCGATCAGTGTTTATGTGTTCGCAACGCAGAACGTTTGTGTTCTTGCCGTATGGTAACTCCTGCTGTTTTACGATATCATTCACGCGATGTCGTAGATGTGGGCATACCGATATCAACATGCAAGATGCTTCACGAACGCTCAAAATCGTGTTACGTTTCCTCATAGTTCGCGGTATCTGCCGACGTATTTCATGTTGGTAATTTGGTATCCGTTCTGAGATATATGCACGCGATATCATATTGTATTTTCCTTTGGGCCCATGATCGACAACCGATATTTATATATCGTGTGGCCGACTGGCCGTACACTATGTCCATGTCGGTCACCAATATGCACGCGATGTCGTATTCTATTCCAATAACCGCGCATTATATCGGCATATTGTGCTCCAATATCGCGTTGTATACCAATAACCGCAAGTTCTATCGAGATATTGTGCTCCGATATGGTGTTGTATACCAATAACCGCAAATTATATTGGGATATTGTGCTCCAATATCCTGTTGTATACCAATAACCGCATACTATATCGGAATATTGTGCTCCGATATGAATTCCCATCGTGCGTATTGGGTTAATCGGATAACAATAAGTTTTTATTGGTTTCCATCAACTTCATTGGAATACAATATTTCCAATAAGCCGAGTTCATCTTTGGTCTTTTTCAATAGGGAGTGGTCACAAATTAGTTTTGCCTCTAGGTGGTAATTTTGTTTTTATTAATTGATTGAATCAAAAGTCGGTACATCCGAATTAAAATTTGTAACCTTCTCATCTCTAAGAGCGCTTAACTTATCAATGTAGCCTCCACCGGCGGCGATGCCCTTCTGCTATCCGTGCACTACTCCCCAGTGCCGTCGTAGATGACTCAGGGCGGTTGTTGATGACACCAACGGCGCATTGCATCGCTAACCTCGTAGTCGGACGCTAGCACTGTACACTTCGGATGTTATTTTGTCCCGTAAAACAACCAAAAGTTTGATGGCGGGAAATCCGCGCTGTAAGGTGAATGAGACAAAAGATCTTGGAACTGCAGCTCCTCCAGCGCGGCGTGGCCTCGTCAACAAACGCCTTCGATCATCTACGACGGGATGCAAAGGGTAGTGCTAAGGCAGCGGGAGTGCATCGCCGCCGGTTGGGACTATATTGAAAAGTTATATGCTTCTGGAAAAGAAGGCATTCGGAATGCATTTTAAATGCAGCTTTTTTAATTTCATCACTGAATAGAAAAGTTTCATCCAAGGAGGCAAAACTTGTTGATCACCCGCCGCCCCCTTCCCCGCCCTCTCGTTAAACATTCTCAACGCTGATTTTTTTTTTGCCAACATATTGCAATTTTGACAGAAAGTTAATGGTGTGTATCATTAAATTCTTAGGCCATCGACAATATTCGTCTAGAGAGAGAGAAAGTGTGTATGTGTGTGTTTCTGTGGGTTTTTATGTGTTTCTTTGAATTTTTATTTTACCAAAACACCGGAAGGCATTGCTTTTTTTTTGTTGTGTTTGCTGTTTGGGAGGAGTGCTAAATTTTGGACGTTTTTTGGCTCCGGGAAGGGAGGTGAACCCATTGCCAAGGAAGTAGCTGGGTGCTAAGTAGAGGTCCATATCTTTGCACTCCTCCCAAAGAGCTAGGAGTTCACATGTTGTCCAACCTTCACAACATTGCTGCTAAAATACAAGAAATGCATCAGTGAGAGATGGAGGGAGAGAGAAATACTTTATTCATTCAACTAAGGTGCGGGCCGTGCTTTTGTTTGTGTCTTTGCATGAATGGATTTACGTCATGGCATTTTTCATCACAAACATAAAAATTATTTTTGAGTTTGATACGCCGAATGCCAAATGCGCTGCAATAATAATAATAATAATAATAATAATAATAATAATAATATTATTAATAATAAAAATTACATTTATTGCATGTAGCACAAAGCAAGCTTGCAAAACGGGCGCATCAAAGCCAGCATTAGGCTTGTAGCGATGCAACCCAACAGTCTAACGTAGCAACTTAGCAACTTGGAACCCGCAAGCGAACTGAAGCTCAACTTTATACAGATGTCATCAGCATGTAACGGTTATCTTACGCTACAGTTAGACACACAAACACACACATACACCGATATACGAATCCGTATGCAAATGCCTCATCATACTCAAAAAAGCCACTGTAAAAAAAGAGAAAAAGAACGAGCAATGAAAGCCTTGTTGACAAAGCAAATATGCCTTAAGCATAAAAGGACAATTCGACTATTTAAACACAAATACACAACATCAAGTCCACATGTAAAGTGTCGCAACCCCATGGCTGCATGGGTGTAATCTACACTACGAAAAAAAATATATATATAAACAAACAAGACAAAAAAATGTTAAAAAATATAGAGGCCATACAGCGTAGCCCAGTCGAAGACCTTTTTTAGAAAGTGATACTTCTGAGAGCCTTTTTAACTGCTCGCAGCGAAGTAGGAGAAATATATACAATATAATATATACAATATATTATATTTTTTCAACTGTCACTCAGGCGGCAGTTAAAAAAATAGTGAAAAAAAGTTGAAAAAAATAGTAACAATATTTAATGGAGGTGCTTCAAATACAACTATACACACTATCGAAACCGTCAAAGCCCTAAAGACTTGTAGGATTAGTTCCCTACAAATTACTTAAGGCACACTCAAAGCAAGTTAATATAAGCCTTCGAGAGAACTAGAACGGGTGACAGAGAAATATATACAAACAGGGAGAAGTGCACAACGCACAGAAGTCACATCAAGTAGAAAACAAAAATGGAAAAAAAAAATATTCGGCACTTTAAAAAAGTGATGTCTAGGCAAATGGTCTTCAATTTACGTTTCAAACCTCCGCGAGAACTCACGTCGAGGAGCACAGAGGGAGGTTGTTCAAAATATGGGATACATAATAAAGGCGGAACGCATTTTCCAAAATGTGTTTTGATGCGCGGCGTCTGATAAGGTCTCACGCATCTCTGAAGAACGCGACAAGCAGTGTTGGGGTGTCAAAAGTGTTATCTCAGTAGTGACTAAACACTACTGTTCCCCAAAAATAGGGATCTAAGAATTGGTAGCGATATGTCGTTAAAGAGGTTATCACATCTTTGGAGACGAACACAATAAGCTACACTACGCAAGATGCCATTCAGTGAGAGTTCACTTTAGACTGTAATAGGTCCGTACACTGTCCGGATGAAGTTATTCCGTAACGGAGAACACTGTAAGCAAGGGCATGCATCAGAAGTCTTCTTGTTGTGATGAGAAGAAGTATGCGAAGATCATAAAGGGTGCGCGAAGCGGCTCGCAATTTCTTGAAAATATAGAAGTGTGAGTTCCATGACAGGTGGGAATCAAAATAAAGTCCTAGGTATTTCGTACTGTTCACATAAACAATTGGCGCAAATTCGCACGAAACACAGTCTGATGTGTAAAGCAAAGTTGGTTTGTCTAAAACAATCCGGTTTAGTGGAGTACGAAAACACACTAGTTGTGTTTGTTTTTTCGCGTTAACTATAATGTCATTGGCTGAAAACCAGTTCATGAGCCTCAATACATCTGACTGTAGCAGTTCAACAGCCTCATGGTAGCGTACATGATTAGATAAGTGGAGACTATCGTCAGCGTATTTAAATTCTGTGCAGAACGTGACCGCCTTCGGAAGATCATTGACATAGATGTTAAAAAGAAGAGGCGATAGTATCGAGCCCCTGTGGAAGACCAGCCTTTAGGGACATTTTCCAAACACCGAGCTCCACATATTGAAGCGAGTTGTCTACGACTTGATAGATTTTTCTAGCAGTGTGTAAAGGGCCTCTGAAGCCGAGGCTGAAGAGCTTATTTAAATGTACCTTATGTGAGACTGAGTCGAAAGCTTTAGGAACATCGAGAAAGAGCGCACACGTGAAAAAATTATGGTCGAAGCATTATGAAGAACATCAGAAAAGTCTTCAAGTAAGGGTTGTGTGCCTTTTCCCACAGCGAAACCGTACTGTTGGGGAGACATAAGATTACATTTATCTAAGAACTGTGACATTGTCAGGAAAATATTTTTTTATAAGAGTTACGCCAGTGAAGGCAAGGTAGATATAGGGCGGTAGCTTTCGGTGTTACTATGATTATGGTGCCTGGAACGCGTCTCCGACTGGTGTGTTTACCGTGGCCAGGAGTGGTCCTCGATTTCCGCCTGATGACGTCGTCAAAGTGTCATGCTGTCGCCGGTCGCAGATCTGGCGGCGTTCTGGCAGTTGTGGTGTGTTAGCAGACGCCTGTTCCGCTGCAGGTCGCTCTCCTCTGTGACAGTCCGCGAAGTTACAGCAGCCGGAAGTTGGGACGCCTGGGACGTGGTGACGACAGCGCGCAACAGCGACACTCGCGTTCGCTCGTGCTTTTCGCCAGCATTTCTGCGACCACCCGCCAGTATCGCGGACAGTCAACAGCATGACACTCCGGCTTGTGTGACGTCATTCTGTTGCCACCGGGACCACTTTTGGTGTATGGGAGGGATAGGACGCTAACACACCAGTCGGAGACGCGATCCAGAACACCATACTATGATCCCCATTTTTGTATAAAGGCCTGACAATGGCTGTTTTGAGCTCTTCTCGAATATTACCTAGCGTCATGAAGCCGTTTAACATCTTTAGTATAAAATGCCTCAGTGGTGCGTAATTTCTACGCAAATCAGCCACCCGGACGTTAACAATTCCAGGAGACAGGCCCGCCTTGAAACTAAGCAACATACTATGTGGACCTTGCTTTGTAATCTCACGAAGGAAGGCAGACGCTACATTCACCGAAGCTGCTTTTGAGAAACAAACTTCACTATCGCATAGAACGTTTCAAGTTTTCCCGAAATGTACATTAAACGCATCTGCCGTGGACTGTTTGATACATGGGAAATATCTGGCGATCGTCTCATTGACAGAGTGTTTCGCGCTGTTGCCCCATCGTAAATCGTTTACAACAAACCAAGTTACATGGCGATCATGACATGAATCGTTGAACTTCTGTGTAACGTAGTTACGTTTAGCGGAGCGTATTAATGCAGTGACTTTGTTGCGCGCACTTCGGAATTCATTCCGCAGATCTATGTTATCGGGAGACGGACGGCAACGCGTCCACAATGGCTTTTTATACTTGATCGCGGCGAAAATGTCATTATTCAACTATATATGCTCCGCACGTCGCTTTCTGATAATATTTACTTTTTTTACGGCACCTTGTAAAAGTCTGCCACAGATTAATAAAGTTCGTGTAGAGTTCTTGATTTGAATATGTTAGTAAATTTTCCCAATCATAAAAAGAGATTAATTTGTCGAATAATTTCCGATCGACAACTTCTAGAAGCCTTTTTTTTTTTGGACAGGCGGGTCTAGAGGCGAATCGGAAACAGGTTGAGCTGCGGTGAATTAGTGGTCTGCCAGTTTCTGCGCAATGACAGCAGA
>JAZHYW010040634.1:0-29680 GCA_037355805.1 Ixodes ricinus | reverse complement strand
GGGAATGATTATCTACGTTAATGCGAATAGCATCAAACGGTGCGGAGTTATGCGCGTTCGTCAGGTGGCCGGCACACTCTAGATACGCCAGCCCACTCTTGAGGCGATTCTAAATTTGTTGACACTTTCACAGCCCTGCGCACGATCTCCCGCAGCCCAGCACGTGCGTTTGTGTCACTTAGGAAAGGCGAGCAAAGCACGCGCCATACGCACAAACACTCAAAATGGTACCGACCAGACTTTCTGGCGTCTCAGCTAGTCTCAACCAACGGTACTCTAAACGGTTGTTTATATCTTTACCATAGGACGCGCTTTACAGCGCTGTCACAGCTACCGGTGCGCGCGCGTTCCATGCACGAGGGCTCATTCCGCTCTCGTGAGGCTGAGCACGGCCGCTTACATCACCCTCTCCCGAGCGCGGGAGAGGGTGAGCTAGCGGCCGTGCTCAGCCTCACGAGAGCGTGAATGAGCCCTCGTTACGCGCACAATATACTGACGCGCTGTGACAGCGTCCTGGCAAAGATATAAACAACGCGTTTAGAGTGCGTTGAAATGACTGCCTTCATAGCTCTGTGGTTAGCGCGTCTGCCTGCTGATCAAAGGGTCAACGGTTCGAATCCCAGCCGGCGCCGGTCTTTTTTATTTATTTATCGACCCGCGGCGTAAGAGGTTAGATAGCCAGATAGATAGATAGATAGACGAAAAGTGCGTGAAGTAGCCAAAGAATGCTATTCGCATTAACAAAGAATGCTATTCGCATTAAAAGCTAAACAGTATGAGAGTATAGCCACGTTTATCGCTGAACTCGTCAGTCGAACTCTACAGCTGGGAATGTCGTTCACCCAGCGAACACAATAGGGTACGTTGGTTGAACCTTTCTGGGATCGTGTACAGACCGAATGTAAACCCGGAGGTTGCCAACACGGGAAGGCACAGATCCCAATGTCACCTTGGAACTTTAGAAGCAGAGAGAACAAAAGAGAGAGGCGATCCTAGATTCATCGGCTCTTCCTGAAGCACGACAGCGCCGTTCCTTCGAGCGCGTCAGTAGAGGACTCTTCAGCATCGCCGGAGATGTATTCTCAAGGAAGCGGGGAAACACAACCGATGAAAACTTTGAAAGAAAACAATAAACACTGAAACAAAAGCAGTTGTGTATTTGGCCATCGAAGTAACGAGAAAAGTAACTCGTTAGATTTGAGGTAAGGTAACGCGCTCATTTTGAGAATCGGTAACGAGTAACGTATTTATTTACTTTTTGGTAATATGTACATGTCTGATAACTCAATTAACTTAGTGGTTACTTTTTACCTTTCCCAGATATATTAGTTGCACAACTGAATTTATATCAACATTATTGACATATTGATTACTTTGAGTAACTAGTGACCTGTTTGACTTGATATTGGTCTAGCTACATAATCCTCACCCTCTGAGGTTTTTTTTTTTATATACAATCAGGTGATTTATTATCAGCTCAGTTAACCATTATGATCACTCTTGATTACTTCGACTTACTATCGGCCCAGTGGAGTTTGATTGGGCCTAATTGACGTCGTGATCACTCTTGTTATTACTTTAAGCAAATTGTACACTAACTGATTAATTATGAACTCGAGTCACATTATGATTACCCGTTTGATTAATTCGAGTTACTTTTGGTCCAATTAACTTTTATTCGCCCGAATCGAAACCCTGAGGACTTGACTACTTTGAGTTAGTATTCAATCAATTGATTTGTTATGAGCTTAATTGACGTTATAGTTGCTATTTTGATTACTTTGAGTTACTATTGACCCAGTGGACTTCAATTCGACCTAATCGACATTTTGATGACTCTTGATTACTTCGAGTTATTATAACAGTTCATCTATTATGAGCTCATTTCACAGTATTATTACTTTTGATTACTTCGAATTACTTTTGACACAATGGACTTTAATTCGGTCTAATTGACATTGTGATGGCTTAGGATTACATTGAGTCAATGTTCAATAAACTGATTTATTATGAGCATAACTGACAGTATGATAACTTTTGATTACTTTGAGTTAGTATTGACCCAATGGACATTTTTGACACTTTTGTGACTTGATTATTTCAATTTATTATACCACAAATTGATTTATTATGAGCTCAATTCACATTAATATTACTCTTGATTACTTTGAGCTATTATTTAACCAAATTATTTATTAGGAACTCAATTGAAATTCTGGTTACTCTTTTGATCACTTTGAGTTAATATTGACCTAATGGACTTTGATTCGGCCTAAATGAGAGTTTGGCGACTCTCTTGATTACTTAGAGTTAATATACCACAAATTTATCTATTATGAGCTCAATTCATATTATTATTACTCAAGTTGAGGCTTGGGCGAGTTGGTACATACTTCGGAATTAAAAACAGCGCTGCGTCCGTGTTACTTCTTCGTCTGGTCCTCGTCTTTTCGCGCTGTTTTTAATTCCGAAGTATTATTACTCTTTTGATTACTTCAAGCTACTTTTGACCCACAGACGCGGCCTGATACGCATTGTGTTGACTGATCTTGATTACTTTGAGCTAATATTCAACCAATTGAATTATTATGAGCCTAATTCACATTATGATTACTATTTTGATTACTTTGAGTTACATATTGACCAAATGGACTTCAATTCGACTAATCGGCATTTTGGGGACTCTTTTGATTACTTCGAGTTATTATACAACCAGCTGATCTATTATGAGCTCAATTCACTGTATTATTACTCTTGATTACTTCGAGTGACTTTTGACACAATTGACTTTATTTCGGCCCAATTGACATTATGATGACTCTTTTGATTACTTTAAGCTAATATTCAACCAATTCGTTTATTATGACCTCAATTCACATATTGAATACTCTTTTGATTACTTTGAGCTGTTTTCGACCCAATGGACTTGAACTCAGCCTCATTTTCATTTTTGTGACCTCTCTTGGTTACTCCGAGTTAAAGTACCAATTGATTTGTTACGAGTTAGTTCACAATTTTATTATACTCCTAGTGCCTTCCGAGTTACTTTTGACCCAATGGAATTTAATTTTGCCTAATTGACATTGAAATTACTCTTTTTAATTACTTTGGGCAAATAGGCAATAATAATAAATCAATTATTTTAATATTAGCTCAAAGTAATCAAGAGTCATCACAATGTCTATTATACTCCGTCTCATCCTACGATGGACTAAAGCCCAATGCTACAGGCCGCCGGGTCCAATCACGAGCCTGTTAGAAACCACGTGGTATATTTGCTCCGTCGTACGTATCAGTGCGCCAAGACGCGTCATGCGAAGGCGAGATTTTGTCTGCTTATCGAGCCCTCGCGGCGGCTGCGTCTGCTTGCTACTATTGAAGACTACTGTAGGGATTAAATACCGTCTGGAAGCGATGTGGCGATAAGAACCCGGGATCAAAACCAGTGGCCATTAAGAAATGGAGATGAGTCGGATCGAGCCAGTGTTGGACACGGAAGCGTATGTACGAACCACGTACGGAAGGGACATACGAGTCCGAGTACGTACACAATAATTGGATTAGATTTTTAGGGCTAAGGCAGAACAGCTTTATGTCAGTGTTGCCTGCGCGCACTCCAACTTCTCTAAAGAGTTGACGTGCTTGCGAAATATGTCATGAATGTTTATGCGACTAAATACTCATGTACCTTTAGTTCACCAATATAAATAGCGCGCTGTCACGATAGAAAACCTTATGCGTAAGATTAGTGCTTTTTCTTACTCTGCGTATCGGAGTTTCTCTCGCGCACTCTTTTGCAATGCGGATGCAAGCTTCTTTGAGGTAGTGCTCGGCCCGACCGCCTGCTTTCGGGCCCTAGTCCATCCTAGGGTGAGACGGAGTATAGGCCGAATTAAAGTCCACTCGGTCAATATCAACTTAAATAAACAAGAGTGGTCGTAATATCATTTAGGCTCATAATCAATTTTTCTTAATATTAGATGAAAATAATCAAAAGAATCATCACAATGTCAATTAGGCCGAATTAAAGATTATTGGATCAACAGGAACTCGAAGTAATCAAAATAGAAATATTTCTGTAATTCAGTTCAATAGATCAATTGGTGGTGTAACTCGAAGTAATAGAATAGTCACTTAAATGTATATTTGGCCGAATGAGTACATTGGGTAACTCAAAGTAATCAAAAGAATAATCAAAATGTCAACCAGGCTCATAAGAAATCAATTGGTTGAATATTAACTTAAGCTATCATAAGAGTCATCAGAATGTCATGTAAGCTGAATTAAAGTCCCTTGGGTCAAAAGGAGTCTTGGGTAAGTTACTTTTAAAAAAAAGTAATTCTGTTACAGTTACAGTTACTTTCGGGAAAAAAAGTGAGCGAAGTTACCGTTTACAGTTTACCGCAACGATCAGTTACAGTTCTTGAGTAAAATAGCGCAAAACAGCAAGGAAGGGAAGGACGAAGTAGACAGGAAGGGCGCTAAACTGACAACTGACATTTACAGTTACCGCAACAAAAGAATAACTCGTTACAGTTACAGTTACTTTTAAAAAGTAACGACGTTACTTTTCAGTTACGTTTCTATAACACAAAAAATTAGGAAAAGCTAGAAAACGCCCCTCACAAAGTTTTACTGCATAAAATGAAAAAAGTAGGCTTTTTACTTCATATTGTAACTTAGCAGCAGTTGCTTCTCGAACTTAGTGTTTGAAAGTTTCCACGCCAGAGTAGTGGCGCAAATCAAAATGCGAAACATGCGCAGTGCCCTCCGCGTGTATTGTTGTTTCACGGTTGATTCACCCGATTAAAAATCGTTTGCACAGAAAAAAAACAACCACAACATAGATAGTGCTTCAAAACACTAAGATGTAAGTGTTCAGTCACAAAGTACAAGCGCGTACGTAAAGATAACTAGATTTTGTTTATCAAGAATTTACACGTGGCTATATTCGGGTCGTGACTCGCGACAAAGAACGTATTCACAAGTTTGTGCAAGGCCAATTTGGCACTCGAAATGTCAGAACAGACGATTTGGAAAGTGCAAGATGTAGCTAAATAGTATTCGTTCACTGATATATTATTCATAAAAAGCTGAAAAAGTAACGACAAAAGTAACGTCGTTACTTTCATCGTTACCTCAGAAAAAGTAATAGACCTACAGTTTCAAGTTACGTCTTTAAAAAAGTAACTCGTTACAGTGACAAGTTACCAAAAAAGTAACGAAGTTACAGTAACGTTACTAGTAACGCGTTACTACCAAGACTGGTCAAAAGTAACTCGACGTAATCAAAATACAGTGATGTCTCATTATATGGAGTCGGACACCTCCGTTCCCCTAGAAAATCGTCCATACTGTGAGTTGTCCATAATAGCGAGACAAAAATGCATGTATTTTCGAATTTCGTCCCCTAAATTGGTGTCCATATAGCGGGGTATCCATATTAACGGGGTCCATATTAACGGGACATGACTGTAGTAATATTACTGTGAATTCAGCTTGTGATTGGTCAAGTGGTGGTATATAACTGGAGGTAATCAAAAGAGTCACTAAGATGTATATTGGGCCGAATTGAAGTGCATTGGGTCAATACCACCTCAAAGTTATCAAGAGCCATCACAATGTCATGTAGGCCGAAATAAAGTCCATTGGGCCAAAAGTAATGCAAAGTTATCAAAAGAGTAATCATCATGTCTATTTGGCTCACAATAAATCGATTGGTTGAATATCGGCTCAAAGTAATCAAAGCGGTCGTCTGAATGTCAGTTAGGCCGAATTAAAGTCACTTGGGTCAAAAGTAACTGGAAGTAATAAAAAGTAATAATAATGTGAATTGAGCTCATAATAAAAATAATAGTATTAATTAATAGTCGGTATTTTTCCTGTGCCCACAAACAACGTAACGGTCTACTGAGTGGTGCACAAAACAAGTGAAATACTGTATATAAAATATAGCAATATACTGGTCATTAGTACAACTAAACAAGAAACAGAAGAAGTATATGACTAAGGATACACACGCGTCCTGCATATCCGCGGATTATCCGCGGATATCCGCAGTAAATGGGCGGATGCGGATAAAAAATTAGACAAATTTTGGCGGATTGCGGATCGGATGCGGATGCCAGGGGCTGCGGATGCGGATATCCGCAGATCCGGATCTAAATGTTTGCCCGGTGGCGTTCCGTTCGTCGACTTACGTTTCATCTACAGATCGTTTCGTCGACATCCGACGTTTGATCGAAAGGCTTCTCGTGTTCGTCTCATCGAAAAACCTGAAACGTTTCGTCGCACACAACCCTGCTATTTTCGTAACAAACTTTTTGCGTCTCACCTGGATTGCAGGGGTACGGTTTGGTTAAGGGGGACACTACCTGGGTCATGTCTATTTTTGAACTGCTCACTCAATCGGCATGAAATTTGCAGGTGGTGTTTGCAGCCATATAGAAGGAGGGCACGCAAAGTTTCAGACCTGTGAAGCAATTTTATGAGGTACTATACCCCCAGAACGTAGCTTTGTATGGAATCTGCTCGATGAATCTATCGTTGAGAAAAGATGTTGATCACCACATATTTTTCTGGTGGAATGCATACTGGAATACTTGTTGCCGGTTGCTATGAAAAAAATTTAAGAAAATATGCATTTTCAAGTAAAAAATTTATGAAAGTTTTTTTTTTTTTTTTACATTTGCCAAGTTTTGCAAATTACAATTTTTTCATAATAAAGGAACATGAAAATGCAAAATCTAAGTTCATAGTAACCGGCTCAATAAAATTTCGGCATATAATCCGCAAATAATAAGTCTCTCGGTAGTTTCATACTGAAACGATAGTTTTATTAAGGTGAGATTTGCTGCCAAAAGTGAAGCTGAGATAAATGCACTGGAAGTTTCAAGATGACGTATTAAAAATTTATTTTTGCGTCTTAAATAACAGCAATTCTTTCCAGCAGTGTAGGTGATGTCTTCCTCAAGTTCTCCTGATATACTGACGTTGCTTTCAGCTATTTTCACTATTGGATGACGAGTGCTACGCAGTGCAGCACACCTCACCAACATATAAATAATAATTATTTTTGACATTGTTTGTCAGTGCACATTGACAAGACTTTGTGAGAGTGTTCCTTGTTATCCATACATGCCAAAACTCTGCAGTTCTGAATATGAACTTTTTGAAAAAAAGGTGCAATTCAAGGTAGTGTCCCCCTTAAGCTCGCCTTAGTGATTCGTGCGCTAGCTTTTAGCGGCTTAGTGAAGAAATGCGTTGTCAACAAAACGTCGCAGGGGCATGTGCCCACAAAACGTACAGCGTCGACGAACCGTGTGTCCATGAAATGTATGTCCATGAAAAGTTGTCCACGAAACGTATTTCCACAAAACGCGTTTCGAAGAAACAATAGGGATCCTAAGAAAGATCTGATTCTCACTGAAGATCGCTTCAGTTAGTGCGTTGCCTCTCGTCAAAAATGCTATCTATAGAAAAAGTAAAGATTGCAGGGCATCAATCGTCCCGAGAAAGCTAGTACATTGGCAGGGAAAGAGCGGAAACTTTCTCCGGGCAAAGAAAACCTCAAACGTACAAGTCACAAGAAAGTAGAAGAAACGTCCCCCTCTCCGCAAAGAGTAGTGTGGTCATGATTCCAAAAACAAAAGGAGTGCCTCGACATCCTTTTTGTGCACTTCTTCTGAGCAGAGTGTCGCGGACTCCTAGGACGATCACATAACTGAGATAATTTTTCCTTCGACGCGCAGTGTCTCGGGAAGGCTGATCGCTTTTAATATAAGTACGATGAAACTGATAATGATAAAATGACATCCCCTTTGAATGGTGACCCGAAGATTTCTTTGTACAAAGATAAGCAAACAGCTTAAAAAGTGCTTTTTGATTTTTTTTTTTTTCATTCGCGCTTGATGTTATGATATACAATGAATGCTTGGATTGTGAGTTGGATCTGGTTCCACATTTTGCGGATGCGGTTCGGATACGGATACAAAGTATGCGGATGCGGATCGGATACGGATACAATAATGTAAAAAGTTTGCGGATGCGGTTCGGATGCGGATACAAAGTCTGCGGATGCGGATCGGATGCGGATAATCAAACCGTTATCCGCGCAGGGCGTTATAGGGGAGACATCCATTCGTGTACATGCCAAATAAAATCACGACGACAGATAAAGATCATATTAAAGTTAAGTTCACGCGCAGAATTAAAAGCAAGTTGTAGCCTAGCTAAAGGTGACGCCAAGGGTAATATACAAGCGGGGTAAAAGTTGATATGTTCCAGCTGACATGGGTCGGAACATGGAAATAAATAGACTGGACTAAATTCATCGAACCCACCTCTCCGCATACTACCTTGTGCAAAAATATCAAATATCTGTACTGTCGTCTCACAGACAGCTTATGCAATGAGAACCGGCGATAGATCAAGTGGTTGTAGAATAACTCGAAGTAACCAAGAAAGAGAACCAAAATGTCAATCTCGGTGACATGAAGTCTATTAGGAAGTAGTAACTCGAATGAATCGTAACGTCAATTGCTCACAACAAATCAATTGGCTGATATTAGCTCAAAGTAAGTGAGAATCATCAAGATGTCAATTTGGCCGAATTAAAGTCCGTTCGTGTCAATATTGTAACTCCAAGTAATCAAGTGTAATCATGATGTGACTTTTCATAATAAATCAGTTGATTATTACCCCAAAGTAATCACAGGAGTGATCACAATGTCAATTAGGTCGAATGAAACTCCATTGGGTCAATAGTACGAGTATCAAACAGGATACTAGGTAGACTCGACAAATGTAGCGCTGCTTCCGGCGGTTTTCCGGAATATTAGAGCCGGGGAAACTTCCCCGTTATCCCCCTACAACGTGGGGAAGCTCCCGGCAATTGGACGGAGGTTCTCAAAGAAAATGCCGAAAGCAGCTCGCCGTACGACTCGCCGCAAGTTTGTAATCCTTTTAGTGTCGTGTAATCGAGACGAGGTATAAGCAAGAGCTAATGAAGAAACTCTTCGTTGTAAAAAGCTCAAAGTAATAGAGAGAGTGTCATATGTCAATTGGCCAATATAAAGTCAAATAGGTCACAGGTAACTCGAAGTAATCAAGATGTCGATAATGCTTATATCATCTCAGTTTTGGGACTAATACAGTTTTTTTTTTCTTTCAGATTTGTTTAAAAAAAGCCGTGAAAGCTACACTTATGCGGTTTGTGCAGGTGAGTTATACGGCCAGGGGAACATAGTATAGGGAGATAGTCGCAACTATCAGTCGGCTAATTAAGTAAAATTTGTTAATTAACTTTTTAATTAGTGCAAATAGACATATAGTTCCAATTAGAAACTTGCTGAGCATCATCGAAAACCACTAAATCAACTCTTTTTAGAAGGATATAACGCCGGGGCAGCATTTTACGGCGTTCTGTAAAAACGCTCCATTTGGACGCGTTTCTAGATTTCGGTTTCTTATCGGAGCGCATCTTTGCGCCCGCGGTCCTGCTCCCCGGTGGTCGCGGCGCGAAGCCACCCTCCTCGCCTCCCTCGTAGAATGGAGGGAAGTAGGGCGCACGTGTGTTGCGCGTCTCAGCCACTGGGGAGCAGGACCGCGGGCGCAGTAGATGCGCTCCGATAAGAAACCGAAATCTAGAAACGCGTCCAAATGGAGCGTTTTTACAGAACGCCGTAAAATGCTGCCCCGGCGTTATATCCTTCTAAAAAGAGTTGATTTAGTGGTTTTCGATGATGCTCAGCAAGTTTCTAATTGGAACTATCTGTCTATTTGCACTAATTAAAAAGTTAATTAACAAATTTTACTTAATTAGCCGACTGATAGTTGCGACTATCTCCCTATACTATGTCCCCCTGGCCGTATAACTCACCTGCACAAACCGCATAAGTGTAGCTTTCATGGCTTTTTTTAAACAAATCTGAAAGAATAAAAAAAAACTATATATCGGGGAAAGATCAAAAGTAACGACTAAGTTAATTGAGTTAATTTAAAGTCAATTGAGTGAATAGTAACACGGACTAATCAAATGAGTAATCCAAATCTTAGCTGAACTTATATGAAGTAACATTTGTCAATAATAATTCAAAGTAATCGCCTGAGTGATGAATATTTTACTTGAATAAAGTTATTTGTCTCACTATATGGCTAAAAAGTAATCAGAAGTTAAAATGAGCTTATACCAAGTGATATGCTTGTCAGTAATTCCTCGAAGTAATCGAGAGTAATAAAAATGTTTGTTGAACTTTAACTTGCGTTATTAATAGGTGGAGGTAATAGAAGTGGAAGCCATATTAAGTCAGATGTTTCAATAATAGCGCGAAGTAATCAAAATAGTAATCACAGATTGCAGTTGTAGTTGCATAATCTGACTTGTATCAATAATAAATCGAAGTAATCAGAAATAGTAAACGAAACGTCTATTCAGCTAAAATAAAGTCGAGTCCGTCACTAGTAACTCGAGGTTAAAAAGAGTAATCAACATGTCTAGTAAGCCTCGTCAATCGTGACAATCGTGCGACTAGTAACTCCAAGTGATCGAAACAGTGATCATAAGATCAGTTGTAACCCACAAAATCTAATTTTATAAACAACTACATATCTATTAATTCTCACATAAGGGGGAAATTAGTATGTTCCACGAGAAGCCGGACTTGTTTTACTACGGTACCTGAGGCGAAAGCGGGTATAGTTGTGTGCAGTTCGCGCGAAGACAACGCCAGTCGAAGAAAGAAAGGGCGAGCATTGCGATGGCGGGACGGGAGAGAGGGGGGCAAGGGAGGTTGAGGGGATAAGAGCACTTAAGGCGCGAGGGCCCGGCGCTGGCCAATCGCGATAACGGATCCGCCGCCGCGATTGTGCTAACGCCGGCCTCACGCCTTCCTCGAGGAAGTGGAGGGGACCCTCAATTTGAGTGAGGTTTGTGAATTGACCTTTTTCATAGTTTGGCCACGATCGTGGCGCGCCCTCGCGGGAATCGCTCGAAACACTTTTGGTGGCTCCGGGACCGTCTCTCCGTCGTCCGCGCCAGGCCTGGCGTGTCTCCCGGTCCATGTGTTTACGTGTGTTCTCTGGTGGCGTTGTTCCGTCTTTCACCATTCTGAACGTGTATTTCTGTCCTCGTTTCGCGTGCATATTTTCTTCGAAATGGCTGAGGACGACCTGGGGCCCTAATCTGAACACTTAGCGAAAAAGTCGGCGAGAAATACGGCGGCTGTGATTCGCAGGCGCCAAGGTCAAGTGCGACATCGGCCAATCGCAGCCGCCGAATTTCTCGCCAACTTTTTCGCCAAGTGTCCAGATTAGGGCCCCTGGAGGATTAACAAAAGCCACTGTTTACGATACAGAGGATCTCGTTCGTTTTTATACCTTCAAGAATGGATAGACCGCCGACGCCGCATCGGTTCCTACCATCGACTCGGAGTCACTTAATCGTCACTTCGGTGTCGCGTCTTGCAAGCAACTAAAGAAGGAGTCGGCTTTCAAGGCAGAGTCGCAGAGTGTTCTGTAAGGAAAGTAATGGTGACCAGTTTCGATACCGACCCAACCATTCCCCTTGTGCGGAGCTTGTAAGCTCCGTTTATGAGGCCCGGCCACTACAAACAGCTGATTTTGCTCTCCTTGATCGCTTAATTAAGTTATTCAAGTTTATTGCGTTCATCACTTCGCCGTCCTGTGCACCGCGTGAGCGCACGGGGTATCGCCGTATTCGGGAATGTGTAAACAAACTCGGACGGTGTGAAATCCGGGCGGTCTTTATATCGCAAAGGCTTGCCTGCACCGTCAAAAAGTAAGGAACGGTATGTTAGAAACAATCTCTCTTCGAATTCGGCACGTTTACGAGCCTTCGACAAAGTGGCCCCAGCAAACAGGGGAGTTTACGGTTGATTGCCAAGGCATTCCATCGGGGTTCTGTCTCCGTAAGGCTTAAATTCGTTTCGCACGCTTTAAATGTTTTGCCAGTGACTGATACTTTTTGTGTTTTCTCTTCACTTTTAACGTGGCAAGACGCGAATGTGTATAGCACACGCTTGAAGAACGGAAAGCTTTATCTTGTTATTCTTTACTTGAGAACCGGCTACGGCATGATTACGTCACACAACCTCGCGTGCACATTTAATGTTAACGGAAATATAGTAAGAGTGCAGGCGAGCTGGTGTAAGTTGAACATTATGATAAACTTGATATACGAATACATGAAAGGAAAGAACATCGAGGACAGGGATGGAAACAGGACTTCTTTCAAGAAGTCCTGCTTCCTTGATGTTTTATCCCTTCATGTATTCGTATCTATTCATCAACACGCTCGTTTTCAGTTATTAAACCTGAGACTGGGGTAAGAAAAGGAAAACGCAAAGGAAGGACAGGCAACGTCTGAAGAGACGTTGCCTGTTCTTTTTCTGTCTTTTTTTGCGTTTTCGTTTTCCTAACCAGTTTCAAGTCTACCATCATGTTCACATTTACTGTATTTTAGTTAAAAGCAGAATGTCCCGCCATCACACTGATGACCCAGCCACCTAACACGGGGGATTCGCGTCATAGGCTTTTGAAAGCAGGGCAAAAAGGGCGGGTTGTTTGACATCAGGTGCTTTCGTGCACCACCCGCAAAAGGCTGCTGAAACTCTATAAAATCTTGCATTTGAACCATTTTTGCTGTTATTTGTGCAACCTATAGCTGCGCGGTGGTGAGGAATGACGACTATGAAGCCTAGCCGCGAGAAAAGCGGAGGAGTCGAGCCTAACCAAGCACTGTCTGAGCAACCAAGCGGACGAGAGAGCCACCAAAAATGGCGACTTTGCCTTTCCTCCCCTCTCCCAGAGTCGGCGCATGCGCCTAGCGATCTCTGAAAAAGGTCAATTTGAGTGAGGTTTGTGAATTCGGCGGTTAGGAACGTTAGAGAGGAGGGCAGTTTTCTCTCCTCCCCAGCCTTGCTAGCGCGTGCATTTCGGTGAGATAGTACATGTGCGCCCAAAACTGCGCTTGTTTCCTTTCCGCTTTTTTTTTTCACGTTTTTTATGTTTTTAGTTTATGTTTATTTAAAATAGAAAGAATAAAAATACGAATGACTTTCACACACAACTATACACTCTTTCATTAGCGTGCGGCGGCGGCGTGAGGGTTGAAAGAGTGAAAGTCTGTGAAAGTCTTTCGTGTTCTTACTCATTCTATTTTAAGTATTCATAATCACAACACGCTCGCCTTAACCAGTTAGTTTATGTTGCCCTCCTCAGCCGAAGTTTCGTTTTCGCCTGTAAATGCACTGTTAATGTGCGCTAAAATAGATCACTTTTCGTGAAACATGCTGTACAGCCGTTGATTTGTATATGAGACGAGCAGTTATACCAAAGCGTGCACCATCAAATCCTGAACGAACGTCCACTTAATATTTTCGCCTTGTGTTTCTTCCCCGTAGATGGGCGTTCATTCGGAATTTTTTGGTTGTCACTTCTGGGTTTCATGGGCTCCGCTGCTGTCCGACCTGACACTCTCCGGCTCTGGGCCCAGGCCCACAGCAGCAGAACTCACTTATCAGGAAACTCACTCCACCCTCAGACGGGAGGTAAGGGTGAGGTGAGTTCGAAACTCGTGAGTTCGAGGTTGAACAAGGAGTGTCAGTTCGGTGAGTTCGTGAGGTACGCTGAAGTGAATGAATTCGTGAGTGTTGTGGTTTGATGAGTTCGGTGAGTTCACGAGTTTGGTGAGTTCGCGATTTTGGTGCGTTTATGAGTTTGATGAGCTCACGTGTTTGGTGATTTCACGAGTTTGGTGAGTTCACGAGTTTGGTGAGCTGAGGTGTTCTGAAAGTTTGGTGAATTCACGAATTTGCTGGAGTTCACAAGTTCGCTGAATTCAAGCGTTTGCTGAGTTCACGAGTTTGGTGAGTTCACTGAGTTTGGTGAGTTCACTTGTTTGGTAGGTTCACTTGTTTGGTGAGTTAACGAGTTTCGTGAGTTTGAATTGGTGAGTTTATAAGTTTGCTGAGTTTTGAGGGTGAGTATTTGAGATTGAAGGCGAGGGTGAGTGAGTTGAGTTTTTTTGTCGTAAGTCTCAAGAGGAGGGACATTAAAAAATGATATTGAGCTGGTTGTGAGTGCATGACTTTAACCTAAAATAGAGATCTCTGGCCGCAGGTGCAAGTGCAACGGGCACGCCCAGGCATGTGACCCGGGCCCCGGTGGCGATCGGCAGCTGGTGTGCCGCTGCGAGCACAACACGACAGGGGACAACTGCAGAGCGCTGCGTGGACTCGTTCAACGACCAGCCCTGGGGACGGGCCACGTCAGCGACGCCCACGAGTGCCAGCGTGAGTACATCCCACTGGGCTACCAAGCCTAGTCAGTCGGGGACCAACCGTTCTTAGGTGTAGCTAGTAAACGGCTTTAAGAAGCACCCAGGCTAAGGGAGGACAGGTAACTCACTGAGAATCGTAGGTAGGAGCGTCGCAAATTTTAGCCAAACCTGAGGTTCGTTTGATTTCAGCTTGAACCTTCGAACTTTTAGCAAAATTCGATTACGTTTCACCAACTAAAGTGCTAAACGTAAGTTCTTTCGACTGTCTACTATTTGTAAACATTGCTAATATATTTACGAAATATAAAATGAGCTACGTTCTACATTTTTATTTCGAATATGTAGAATTTTGTGTGGAAGTCGGAGAACACGTTCAAGGGGTGAAACGTAATCGAATTTTGCTAAAAGTTCGAAGGTTCAAGCTGAACCAAACGAACCTCAGGTTTGGCTAAAATTTGCGACGCTCCTACCTACGATTCTCAGTGAGTTACCTGTCCTCCCTTAGCCTGGGTGCTTCTAAAGCCGTTTACTAGCTACACCTAAGAACGGTTGGTCCCCGACTGACTAGGCTTGGTAGCCCAGTGGGATGTACTCACGCTGGCACTCGTGGGCGTCGCTGACGTGGCCCGTCCCCAGGGCTGGTCGTTGAACGAGTCCACGCAGCGCTCTGCAGTTGTCCCCTGTCGTGTTGTGCTCGCAGCGGCACACCAGCTGCCGATCGCCACCGGAGCCCGGGTCACATGCCTGGGCGTGCCCTGTTGCACTTGCACCTGCGGCCAGAGATCTCTATTTTAGGTTAAAGTCATGCACTCACAACCAGCTCAATATCATTTTTTAATGTCCCTCCTCTTGAGACTTACGACAAAAAAACTCAACTCACTCACCCTCGCCTTCAATCTCAAATACTCACCCTCAAAACTCAGCAAACTTATAAACTCACCAATTCAAACTCACGAAACTCGTTAACTCACCAAACAAGTGAACCCACCAAACAAGTGAACTCACCAAACTCGTGAACTCACCAAACTCGTGAACTCAGCAAACGCTTGAATTCAGCGAACTTGTGAACTCCAGCAAATTCGTGAATTCACCAAACTTTCAGAACACCTCAGCTCACCAAACTCGTGAACTCACCAAACTCGTGAAATCACCAAACACGTGAGCTCATCAAACTCATAAACGCACCAAAATCGCGAACTCACCAAACTCGTGAACTCACCGAACTCATCAAACCACAACACTCACGAATTCATTCACTTCAGCGTGCACTCATGAACTCACCGAACTGACACTCCTTGTTCAACCTCGAACTCACGAGTTTCGAACTCACCTCACCCTTACCTCCCGTCTGAGGGTGAGTGAGTTTCCTGATAAGTGAGTTCTGCTGCTGTGGGCCTGGGCCCAGAGCCGGAGAGTGTCAGGTCGGACAGCAGCGGAGCCCATGAAACCCAGAAGTGACAACCAAAAAATTCCGAATGAACGCCCATCTACGGGGAAGAAACACAAGGCGAAAATATTAAGTGGACGTTCGTTCAGGATTTGATGGTGCACGCTTTGGTATAACTGCTCGTCTCATATACAAATCAACGGCTGTACAGCATGTTTCACGAAAAGTGATCTATTTTAGCGCACATTAACAGTGCATTTACAGGCGAAAACGAAAGCTTCGGCTGAGGAGGGCAACATAAACTAACTGGTTAAGGCGAGCGTGTTGTGATTATGAATACTTAAAATAGAATGAGTAAGAACACGAAAGACTTTCCGAGACTTTCACTCTTTCAACCCTCACGCCGCCGCCGCACGCTAATGAAAGAGTGTATAGTTGTGTGTGAGAAGTCATTCGTATTTTTATTCTTTCTATTTTAAATAAACATAAACTAAAAACAAAAAAACGTGAAAAAAAAGCGGAAAGGAAACAAGCGCAGTTTTGGGCGCGCATGTGCTACTACTCACCGAAAATGCACGCGCTTAGCAAGGCTGGGGGAGGAGAAAACTGCCCTCCTCCTAACGTTCCTAACCGCCGAATTCACAAACCTCACTCAAATTGACCTTTTTCAGAGATCGCTAGGCGCATGCGCCGACTCTGGGAGAGGGAGGAGAGGCAAAGTCGCCATTCTTGGTGGCTCTCTCGCCCGCTTGGTTGCTCAGACAGTGCTTGGTTATGCTCGACTCCTCCGCTTTTCTCACGGCTAGGCTTCATAGTCGTCATTCCTCACCACCGCGCAGCTATACGTTGCACAAATAACAGAAAAAATAATTCAAATGCAAGATTTTATCGACTTTCAGCAGCCTTTTGCGGGTGGTGCACGAAGGCACCTGATGTCAAAGAACGCGCCCTTTTGGCCCTGCTTTCAAAAGCCTAGGACGCGAATCCCCCGTGTTAGGTGGCTGGGTCATCAGTGTGATGGCGGGACATTGTGCTTTTAACTAAAATACAGTAAATGTGAACATGATGGTAGACTTGAAACTTGTTAGGAGAACGAAAACGCAAAAAAAGACAAAAAAAGAGTACAGGCACCGTCTCTTCAGACGTTGCCTGTCCTTCCTTTGCGTTTTCCTTTCCTTGCCCAAGTCTCAGGTTTAATAACTGAAAACAGAGCGTGTTGATTGAATAGGTACGAATACATGAAGGGATAAAGCATCAGGGATGCAGGACTTCTTGAAAGAAGTCCTGTTTCCATCCCTGTCCTCGATGTTCTTTCCTTTCATGTATTCGTATATCAAGTTTATCATAATGTTCAACTTACACCAGACGTCTGCACTCTTACTATATTTCCGTTCACATTAAATGTGCACGCGAGGTTGTGTGACGTAATCATGCCGCTAGCCGGTTCTCAAGTAAAGAATAACAAGATAAAAGCTTTCCGTCCTTCAAGCGTGTGCTATACACATTCGCGTCTCGCCACATGTTAAAAGTGAAGAGAAAACACAAAAAGTATCAGTCACTGGCAAAACATTTAAAGCGTGCGAAACGAATTTAAGCCTTACGGAGACAGAACCCCGATGGAATGCCTTGGCAATTAACCGTAAACTCCCTGTTTGCTGGGGCCACTTTGTCGAAGGCTCGTAAACGTGCCCAATTCGAAGAGAAATTGTTTCTAACATACCGTTCCTTACTTTTTGACGGTGCAAGCAAACCTTTGCGATATAAAGACCGCCCGGATTTCACACCGTCCGAGTTTGTTTACACATTCCCGAATACGGCGATACTCCGTGCGCTCACGCGGTGCACAGGACGGCGAAGCGATGAACGCAATAAACTTGAATAACTTATTAAGCGATCAAGGAGTGCAAAATCAGCTGTTTGTAGTGGCCGGGCCTCATAAAGAGAGCTTACAAGCTCCGCACAAGGGGAAGGGTTAGGTCGGTATCGAAACTGGTCACCATTACTTTCCTTACAGAACACTCTGCGAGTCTGCATTGAAAGCCGACTCCTTCCTTTAGTTGCTTGCAAGACGTGACACCGAAGTGACGATTAAGTGACTCGGGAGTCGATGGTAGGAACCGACGCAGCGTCGGCGGTCTATCCATTCTTGAAGGCATAAAGACGAACAGATTCTCTGTATCGTAAACAGTGGCTTTGTTAATCCTCCAGGGGCCCTAATCTGGACACTTGGCGAAAAAGTTGGCGAGAAATTCGGCGGCTGCGATTGGCCGATGTCGCACTTGACCTTGGCGCCTGCGAATCAGAGCCGCCGTATTTCTCGCCGACGTTTTCGTTAAGTGTTCAGATTAGGGCCCCATGTCGTCCTCAGCCATTTCGAAGAAAATATGCACGCGAAACGAGGACAGAAACACACGTTCAGAATGGTGAAAGACGGAACAACGCCACCAGATAACACACGTAAACACATGGACCGGGAGACACTCCAGGCCTGGCGCGGACGACGGAGAGACGGCCCCGGAGCCACCAAATGTGTTTCGAGCGATTCCGCAAGGGCGCGCCACGATCGTGGCCAAACTATGGAAAGGTCAATTCACAAACCTCACTCAAATTGAGGGTCCCCTCCACTTCCTCGAGGAAGGCGTGAGGCCGGCGTTAGCACAATCGCGGCGGCGGATCCGTTATCGCGATTGGCCAGCGCCGGCCCCTCGCGCCTTAAGTGCTCTTATCCCCTCAACCTCCCTTGCCCCCCTCTCTCCCGTCCCGCCATCGCAATGCTCGCCCTTTCTTTCTTCGACTGGCGTTGTCTTCGCGCGAACTGCACACAACTATACCCGCTTTCGCCTCAGGTACCGTAGTAAAACAAGTCCGGCTTCTCGTGGAACATACTAATTTCCCCCTTATGTGAGAATTAATAGATATGTAGTTGTTTATAAAATTAGATTTTGTGGGTTACAACTGATCTTATGATCACTGTTTCGATCACTTGGAGTTACTAGTCGCACGATTGTCACGATTGACGAGGCTTAATAGACATGTTGATTACTCTTTTTTAACCTCGAGTTACTAGTGACGGACTCGACTTTATTTTAGCTGAATAGACGTTTCGTTTACTATTTCTGATTACTTCGATTTATTATTGATACAAGTCAGATTATGCAACTACAACTGCAATCTGTGATTACTATTTTGATTACTTCGCGCTCATTATTGAAACAGCTGACTTAATATGGCAATATGCCACTTCTATTACCTCCACCTATTAATAACGCGTTAAGTAATAAAAGTTCAACAAACATTTTTATTACTCTCGATTACTTCGAGGAATTACTGACAAGCATATCACTTGGTATAAGCTCATTTTAACTTCTGATTACTTTTTAGCCATATAGTGACACAAATAACTTTATTCAAGTAAAATATTCATCACTCAGGCGATTACTTTGAATTATTATAGACAAATGTTACTTCATATAAGTTCAGCTAAGATTTGGATTACTCATTTGATTAGTCCGTGTTACTATTCACTCAATTGACTTTAAATTAACTCAATTAACTTAGTCGTTACTTTTTGATCTTTCTCCGATATATAGTTCTTTTTTTATTCTTTCAGATTTGTTTAAAAAAGCCATGAAAGCTACACTTATGCGGTTTGTGCAGGTGAGTTATACGGCCAAGGGGACATAGTATAGGGAGATAGTCGCAACTATCAGTCGGCTAATTAAGTAAAATTTGTTAATTAACTTTTTAATTAGTGCAAATAGACATATAGTTCCAATTAGAAACTTGCTGAGCATCATCGAAAACCACTAAATCAACTCTTTTTAGAAGGATATAACGCCGGGGCAGCATTTTACGGCGTTCTGTAAAAACGCTCCATTTGGACGCGTTTCTAGATTTCGGTTTCTTATCGGAGCGCATCTCCGCGCCCGCGGTCCTGCTCCCCAGTGGCTGAGACGCGCAACACACGTGCGCCCTACTTCCCTCCATTCTACGAGGGAGGCGAGGAGGCGGCTTCGCGCCGCGACCACCGGGGAGCAGGACCGCGGGCGCAAAGATGCGCTCCGATAAGAAACCGAAATCTAGAAACGCGTCCAAATGGAGCGTTTTTACAGAACGCCGTAAAATGCTGCCCCGGCGTTATATCCTTCTAAAAAGAGTTGATTTAGTGGTTTTCGATGATGCTCAGCAAGTTTCTAATTAGAACTATATGTCTATTTGCACTAATTAAAAAGTTAATTAACAAATTTTACTTAATTAGCCAACTGATAGTTGCGACTATCTCCCTATACTATGTCCCTTGGCCGTATAACTCACCTGCACAAACCGCATAAGTGTAGCTTTCACGGCTTTTTTTTAAACAAATCTGAAAGAATAAAAAAAAAACTGTATTAGTCCCAAAACTGAGATGATATAAGCATTATCGACATCTTGATTACTTCGAGTTACCTGTGACCTATCTGACTTTATATTGGCTTAATTGACATATTACACTCTTTCTATTGCTTTGAGCTTTTATACAACGAAGAGATTTATTCTCAGCTCAGTTGCCCTTATACTCCTCTTTTGATTACATCGACTTACTATTGACCCAATGGAGTTTCATTCGACCTAATTGACATTATGATCACTCCTGTGATTACCTTGGGGTAATAATCAGCTGATTTATTATGAAAAGTCACATCATGATGCGACCTGATTACTTGGAGTTACAATATTGACAGAACGGACTTTAATTCGGCAAATGGACATCTTGACGATTCTCACTTACTCTGAGCCAATATTCAGCCATGACCCTTTCAGGAATTCAGTCTGGCCACTTTGATCACATCATCATCTGAAGAGATGGCATATCTGCTATACTGATGGCGGCCTTCGGTTTACTGATGCGGAAGGAGTTGAAGATGCTCCTAAGTAAATGATTCGATGCCTATACATTCTGGGCGTTAGCGTGACATGAAGCAGGAGTTGGATGCAAGAGCTGCGTAAGCGTTCATTCCTAACTCGGGCCCAGTCAATATGTTAGTAGCACACACTCGGCTTCAAAGGCGCTCGATGACATATAGCTGATCAAGGCGTCTATGTGGGTTGGTGCTTTGTTCTGACTGGTTGCATTTTTAATCGACACCGATATTGATTGTGAAAAATCACTGTACACTGAAGCACACATTCTTGTTTATCTAGGCTTGCGAAAGTGAGGGTGCCCCATTAAATACTGCATAACACAGGTTCATTGCCGCCATTATTACGGTAAAAGTCAAAACTGCCATTTGAGTCACCAGATGGCACTGAATTCCGGAAAGGGTCTATTGATTTGTTGTGAGCTCAATTGACGTTACGATTCATTCGAGTTACTATTTACTTAATAGACTTCATGTCACCGAGATTGACATTTTGGTTGTCTTTCTTGGTTACTTCGAGTTATTCTACAACCACTTGATCTATCGCCGGTTCTCATTGCATAAGCTGTCTGTGAGACGACAGTACAGATATTTGATATTTTTGCACAAGGTAGTATGCGGAGAGGTGGATTCGATGAATTTAGTCCAGTCTATTTATTTCCATGTTCCGACCCATGTCAGCTGGAACATATCAACCTTTTACCCCGCTTGTATATTACCCTTGGCGTCACCTTTAGCTAGGCTACAACTTGCTTTTAATTCTGCGCGTGAACCTAACTTTAATATGATCTTTATCTGTCGTCGTGATTTTATTTGGCATGTACACGAATGGATACTCCCCAAAACGCCCTGCGCGGATAACAGTTTGATTATCCGCATCGATCGCATCCGCACTTTGTATCCGCATCCGAACCGCATCCGCAAACTTTTTGCATTGTTGTATCCGTATCCGATCCGCATCCGCATACTTTGTATCCGTATCCGAACCGCATCCGCAAAATGTGGAACCAGATCCAACTCACAATCCAAGCATTCATTGCATATCATAACATCAAGCGCGAATGAAGAAAAAAAAATACAAAAAGCACTTTTTAAGCTGTTTGCTTATCTTTGTACAAAGAAATCTTCGGGTCACCATTCAAAGGGGATGTCATTTTATCATTATCAGTTTCATCGTACTTATATTAAAAGCGATCAGCCTTCCAGAGACACTGCGCGTCGAAGGAAAAATTATCTCAGTTATGTGATCGTCCTAGGAGTCCGCGACACTCTGCTCAAAAGAAGTGCACAAAAAAGATGTCGAGGCACTCCTTTTGTTTTTGGAATCATGACCACACTACTCTTTGCAGGGAGGGGGACGTTTCTTCTACTGTCTTGTGACTTGTACGTTTGAGGTTTTCTTTGAACGGAGAAAGTTTCCGCTCTTTCTCCTGCCAATGTACTAGCTTTCTCGGGACGATTGATGCCCTGCAATCTTTACTTTTTCTATAGATAGCATTTGTGACGGGAGGCAGCGCACTAACTAAAGCGATCTTCAGCGAGAATCAGATCTTTCTTAGGATCCCTATCGTTTCTTCGAAACGCGTTTTGTGGAAATACGTTTCGTGGACAACTTCTCCTGGACATACATTTCATGGACACATGGTTCGTCGACGCTGTACGTTTTGTGGGCACATGCCCCTGCGACGTTTTGTTGACAACGCATTTCTTCACTAAGCCGCTAAAACTAGCGCGCGAATCACTAAGGCGAGCTTAAGCGGGGACACTACCTTAAATTGCACCTTTTGTTTCCAAAAAATTCATATTCAGAACTGCAGAGTTTTGGCATGTATGGATAACAAGGAACACTCTCACAAAGTCTTGTCAATGTGCACTGACAAACAATGTCAAAATAATTATTCTTTATATGTTGGTGAGGTGTGCTGCACTGCGTAGCACTCGTCATCCAACAAGTGAAAATAGCTGAAAGCAATGTCAGTATATCAGGAGAACTTGAGGAAGACATCACCTACACTGCTGGAAATAATTGCTGTTATTTAAGACGCAAAAATAAATTTTTAAAACGTCATCTTGAAACTTCAAGTGCATTTATCTCAGCTTCACTTTTGGCAGCAAATCTCACCTTAATAAAACTATCGTTTCAGTATGAAACTACCGAGAGACTTAATATTTGCGGATTATATGCCGAAATTTTATTGAGCCGGTTACTATGAACTTAGATTTTGCATTTTCATGTTCCTTTATTATGAAAAAATTGTAATTTGCAAAACTTGGCAAATGTAAAAAGAAAAAAAAATCTTTCATAAATTTTTTACTTGAAAATGCATATTTTCTTAATTTTTTTCATAGTAACCGGCAACAAGTATTCCAGTATGCATTCCACCAGAAAAATATGTGGTGATCAACATCTTTTCTCAACGATAAATTCATCGAGCAGATTCCATACAAAGCTACGTTCTGGGGGTATAGTACCTCATAAAATTGCTTCACAGGTCTGAAACTTTGCGTGCCCTCCTTCTATATGGCTGCAAACACCACCTGCAAATTTCATGCCGATTAAGTGAGCAGTTCAAAAATAGACAGACCCAGGTAGTGTCCCCCTTAACCAAACCGTACCCCTGTAATCCAGGTGAGACGCAAAAAGTTTGTTACGAAAATAGCAAGGTTGTGTGCGACGAAACGTTTCAGGTTTTTCGATGAGACGAACACGAGAATCCTTTCGATCAAACGTCGGATGTCGACGAAACGATCTGTAGATGAAACGTAAGTCGACGAACGGAACGCCACCGGGCAAACATTTAGATCCGGATCTGCGGATATCCGCATCCGCAGCCCCTGGCATCCGCATCCGATCCGCAATCCGCCAAAATTTGTCTAATTTTTTATCCGCATCCGCCCGTTTACTGCGGATATCCGCGGATAATCCGCGGATATGCAGGACGCGTGTGTATCCTTAGTCATATACTTCTTCTGTTTCTTGTTTAGTTGTACTAATGACCAGTATATTGCTATATTTTATATACAGTATTTCACTTGTTTTGTGCACCACTCAGTAGACCGTTACGTTGTTTGTGGGCACAGGAAAAATACCCGATTATTAATACTATTATTTTGTATTATGAGCTCAATTCACATTATTATTACTTTTTATTACTTCCAGTTACTTTTGACCCAAGTGACTTTAATTCGGCCTAACTGACATTCAGACGACCGCTTTGATTACTTTGAGCCGATATTCAACCAATCGATTTATTGTGAGCCAAATAGACATGATGATTACTCTTTTGATAACTTTGCATTACTTTTGGCCCAATGGACTTTATTTCGGCCTACATGACATTGTGATGGCTCTTGATAACTTTGAGGTGGTATTGACCCAATGCACTTCAATTCGGCCCAATATACATCTTAGTGACACTTTTGATTACCTCCAGTTATATACCACCACTTGACCAATCACAAGCTGAATTCACAGTAATATTACTACAGTCATGTCCCGTTAATATGGACCCGTTAATATGGATACCCCGCTATATGGACACCAATTTAGGGGACGAAATTCGGAGCATACATGCATTTTTGTCTCGCTATTATGGACAACTCACAGTATGGACGATTTTCTAGGGGAACGGAGGTGTCCGACTCCGTATTAATGAGACATCACTGTATTTTGATTACGTCGAGTTACTTTTGACCAGTCTTGGGTAGTAATAACGTTACTGTAACTTCGTTACTTTTTTGGTAACTTGTCACTGTAACGAGTTACTTTTTTAAAGACGTAACTTGAAACTGTAGGTCTATTACTTTTTCTGAGGTAACGATGAAAGTAACGACGTTACTTTTGTCGTTACTTTTCAGCTTTTTATGAATAATATATCAGTCAACGAATACTATTTAGCTACATCTTGCACTTTCCAAAGCGTCTGTTCTGACATTTCGAGTGCCAAATTGGCCTTGCACAAACTTGTGAATACGTTCTTTGTCACGAGTCACGACCCGAATATAGCCACGTGTAAATTTGATAAACAAAATCTAGTTATCTTTACGCTACGCGCTTGTACTTTGTGACTGAACACTTACATCTTAGTGTTTTGAAGCATTATCTATGTTGTGGGTTTTTTTCTGTGCAAACGATTTTTAATCGGGTGAATCAACCGTGAAACAACAATACACGCGGAGGGCACTGCGCATGTTTCGCATTTTGATTTGCGCCACTACTCTGGCGTGGAAACTTTCAAACACTAAGTTCGAGAAGCAACTGCTGCTAAGTTACAATATGAAGTAAAAAGCCTACTTTTTTCATTTTATGCAGTAAAACTTTGTGAGGGGCGTTTTCTAGCTTTTCCTAATTTTTTGTGTTATAGAAACGTAACTGAAAAGTAACGTCGTTACTTTTAAAAGTAACTGTAACTGTAACGAGTTATTCTTTTGCTGCGGTAACTGTAAATGTCAGTTGTCAGTTTAGCGCCCTTCCTGTCTACTTCGTCCTTCCCTTCCTTGCTGTTTTGCGCTATTTTACTCAAGAACTGTAACTTCGATCTGCGGTAAACTGTAAACGGTAACTTCGCTCACTTTTTTTCCCGAAAGTAACTGTAACTGTAACAGAATTACTTTTTTTTAAAAGTAACTTACCCAAGACTCCTTTTGACCCAAGGGACTTTAATTCAGCTTACATGACATTCTGATGACTCTTATGATAGCTTAAGTTAATATTCAACCAATTGATTTCTTATGAGCCTGGTTGACATTTTGATTATTCTTTTGATTACTTTGAGTTACCCAATGTACTCATTCGGCCAAATATACATTTAAGTGACTATTCTATTACTTCGAGTTACACCACCAATTGATCTATTGAACTGAATTACAGAAATATTTCTATTTTGATTACTTCAGAGTTCCTGTTGATCCAGTAATCTTTAATTCGGCCTAATTGACATTGTGATGATTCTTTGATTATTTCATCTAATATTAAGAAAAATTGATTATGAGCCTAAATGATATTACGACCACTCTTGTTTATTTAAGTTGATATTGACCGAGTGGACTTTAATTCGGCCTATACTCCGTCTCACCCTAGGATGGACTAGGGCCCGAAAGTAGGCGGTCGGGCCGAGCACTACCTCAAAGAAGCTTGCATCTGCATTGAAAAAGAGTGCGCGAGAGAAACTCCGATACGCAGAGTAAGAAAAAATACTACTCTTACGCATATAGGTTTTCTATCGTGACAGCGCGCTATTTATATTGGTGAACTAAAGGTACATGGATGGTATTTAGTCGCATAAACATTCATGACATATTTCGCAAGCACGCCAACTCTTTAGAGAAGTTGGGAGGCGCGCGAGGCTACACTGACATAAAGCTGTTCTGCCTTAGCCCTAAGAATCCAATCCACTGTTGTGTACGTACTCCGGACTCGTATGTCCCTTCCGTACGTGGTTCGTACATACGCTTCCGTGTCCAACACTGGCTCGGTCCGACTCATCTCCATTTCTTAATGGCCACTGGTTTTGATCCCGGGTTCTTATCGCCATATCACTTCCAGACGGTAATTTAATCCCTACAGTAGTCTTCAATGGTAGCAAGCAGACGCAGCCGCCGCGAGGGCCTCGATAAGCAGACAAAAATCTCGCCTTCGCATGACGCGTCTTGGCGCACTGATACTGATACGACGGAGCAAATATAACTACGTGGTTTCTAACAGGCTCGTCATTGGACCCGGCGGCCTGTGGCATTGGGCTTTGGTCCATCGTAGGATGAGACGCAGGAGTACCAATAGACATTGTGATGACTCTTGATTACTTTGAGCTAATATTAAAATAATTGATTTATTATTATTGCCTATTTGCCCAAAGTAATTAAAAAGACCAATTTCAATGTCAATTGGGCAAGATTAAATTCCATTGGGTCAAAAGTAACTCGGAAGGCACTAGGAGTATAATAAAAATGTGAACTAACTCATAACAAATCAATTGGTACTTTAACTCGGAGTAACCAAGAGAGTCACAAAAATGAAAATGAGGCTGAGTTCAAGTCCATTGGGTCGAAAGCAGCTCAAAGTAATCAAAAGAGTATTCAATATGTGAATTGAGGTCATAATAAACGAATTGGTTGAATATTAGGCTTAAAGTAATCAGCAAGAGTCATCATAATGTCAATTGGGCCGAAATAAAGTCAATTGTTGTCAAAAGTCACTCGAAGCCAATCAAGAGTAAGAATGACAGTGAATTGAGCTCATAATAGATCAGCTGGTTGTATGATAACTCGGAAGTAATCAAAAAGAGTCCCCAAAATGCCGATTGAGTCGAATTAGAGTCCATTTGGTCAAATTTAACTCAAAAGTAATCAAAATAGTAATCATAATGTGAATTAGGCTCATAATAATTCAATTGGTTGAATATTAGCTCAAAGTAATCAAGATCAGTCAACACAATGCGTATCAGGCCGCGTCTTTGGGTCAAAAGTAGCTTGAAGTAATCAAAAGAGTAATAATACTTCGGAATTAAAAACAGCGCGAAAAGACGGGGACCAGACGAAGAAGTAACACGGACGCAGCGCTGTTTTTAATTCCGAAGTATGTACCAACTCGCCCAAGCCTCAGCTTGAGTAATAATAATATGAATTGAGCTCATAATAGATAAATTTGTGGTATAGTAGCTCTAAGTAATCAAGAGAGTCGCCAAACTCTCATTTAGGCCGAATCAAAGTCCATTAGGTCAATATTAACTCAAAGTGATCAAAAGAGTAACCAGAATTTCCAGTTGAGTTCCTAATAAATAATTTGGTTAAATAATAGCTCAAAGTAATCAAGAGTAATATTAATGTGAATTGAGCTCATAATAAATCAATTTGTGGTATAATAAATTGAAATAATCAAGTCACAAAAGTGTCAAAAATGTCCATTGGGTCAATACTAACTCAAAGTAATCAAAAGTTATCATACTGTCAGTTATGCTCATAATAAATCAGTTTATTGAACATTGACTCAATGTAATCCTAAGCCATCACAATGTCAATTAGACCGAATTAAAGTCCATTGTGTCAAAAGTAATTCGAAGTAATCAAAAGTAATAATACTGTGAAATGAGCTCATAATAGATGAACTGTTATAATAACTCGAAGTAATCAAGAGTCATCAAAATGTCGATTAGGTCGAATTGAAGTCCATTGGGTCAATAGTAACTCAAAGTAATCAAAATAGCAACTATAACGTCAATTAAGCTCATAACAAATCAATTGGTTGAATACTAACTCAAAGTAGTCAAGTCCTCAGGGTTTCGATTCGGGCGAATAAAAGTTAATTGGACCAAAGTAACTCGAATTAATCAAACGGGTAATCATAATGTGACTCGAGTTCATAATTAATCAGTTAGTTGTACAATTTGCTTAAAGTAATAACAAGAGTGATCACGACGTCAATTAGGCCCAATCAAACTCCACTGGGCCGATAGTAAGTCGAAGTAATCAAGAGTGATCATAATGGTAACTGAGCTGATAATAAATCACCTGATTGTATAAAAAAAAAACTCAGAGGGTGAGGAGTTATGTCAGTTAGACCAATATCAAGTCAAACAGGTCACTAGTTACTCAAAGTAATCAAGATGTCAATAATGTTGATATAAATTCAGTTGTGCAACTAATATATCTGGGAAAGGTAAAAAGTAACCACTAAGTTAGTTGAGTTATCAGACATGTACATATTACCCAAAAGTTAAATAAATACGTTACTCGTTACCGATTCTCAAAATGAGCGCGTTACCTTACCTCAAATCTAACGAGTTACTTTTCTCGTTACTTCGATGGCCAAATACACAACTGCTTTTGTTTCAGTGTTTATTGTTTTCTTTCAAAGTTTTCATCGGTTGTGTTTCCCCGCTTCCTTGAGAATACATCTCCGGCGATGCTGAAAGAGTCCCTTACTGACGCGGCTCGAAGGAACGGCGCTGTCGTGCTTCAGGAAGAGCCGATGAATCTAGGATCGCCCCTCTCTCTTTTGTTCTCTCTGCTTCTGCAGTTCCAAGGTGACAATGGGATCTCTGCCTTCCCGTGTGTTGGCAACCTCGGGGTTTACATTCGGTCTGTACACGATCCCAGAAAGGTTCAACCAGCGCACCCTATTGTGTTCGCTGGGTCAACGACATTCCCAGCTGTAGAGTTCGACTGACGAGTTCAGCGATAAACGTGGCTATACTCTCATACTGTTTAGCTTTTAATGCGAATAGCAGTCTTTGTTAATGCAGAATAGCATTCTTTGGCTACTTCACGCACTTTTCGTCTATCTATCTATCTATCTATCTGGCTATCTAACCTCTTACGCCGCGGGTCGATAAATAAATAAAAAAGACCGGCGCCGGCTGGGATTCGAACCGTTGACCCTTTGATCAGCAGGCAGACGCGCTAACCACAGAGCTATGAAGGCAGTCATTCAACGCACTCTAAACGGTTGTTTATATCTTTACCATAGGACGCTTTACAGCGCTGTCACAGCTACCGGTGCGCGCGCGTTCCATGCACGAGGGCTCATTCCGCTCTCGTGAGGCTGAGCACGGCCGCTAGCTCACCCTCTCCCGCGCTCGGGAGAGGGTGATGGCAGCGGCCGTGCTCAGCCCTCACGAGAGCGGAATGAGCCCTCGTGCATGGAACGCGCGCACCGGTAGCTGTGACAGCGCTGTAAAGCGCGTCCTATGGTAAAGATATAAACAACCGTTTAGAGTACCGTTGGTTGAGACTAGCTGAGACGCCAGAAAGTCTGGTCGGTACCATTTTGAGTGTTTGTGCGTATGGCGCGTGCTTTGCTCGCCTTCCTAAGTGACACAAACGCACGTGCTGGGCTGCGGGAGATCGTGCGCAGGGCTGTAGAAAGTGTCAACAAATTTAGAATCGCCTCAAGAGTGGGCTGGCGTATCTAGAGTGTGCCGGCCACCTGACGAACGCGCATAACTCCGCACCGTTTGATGCTATTCGCATTAACGTAGATAATCATTCCCAAAGGATGGGTTCTGCTGATTTTTTTTTCTTGGGGGGGGGGACTCTAGCTGCCTCTGTCGCAATAGAGCGCATATTCAGGTTCTGTTTAAACGGTTGCTGTACACGTTG
>JAZHYW010040633.1:0-13732 GCA_037355805.1 Ixodes ricinus | reverse complement strand
CTCCGTTCGCTTCTCTTCGAGCGCTTGTTCGAGTGCACCGTTTGGAACGAAAAATATAGCCAGGCGATTAAAATACAAACGTGCGATTATCATTTACGGTTATTATCCGGTCGATGTGAGCTAGTTCGTCCAAATCCAAATTTTGAATATTTCAATTTTAGTTTCCAAACTGACACCCCCCCAATTTTTTTTTTTTTTTTGGCAGGCTGTTTATTATTGTGTCAGAAGACCACCCAATCAATATTTTGCTACAGTGCTCACATATATCAGGATGTTTCACGAAGGTGGACAGATTCGATACCGCGAAAACTACGCGTCACAACAGAGGGAGCAGCGTGTCGGATTCCCCGCCTTGAGCCAGGGGTTTCATATGGAAAATTATTAAAGTCCGAAGATAATTGTATTGTTAATTATTTTTGCATATTTAACTTTTTTAATATTGGGTTGGAGCCTAGTTACAAACTCAATTAGAAAGTTTGCTCAAGGCCAATCAAAAACACTAAATCGAAGCAAACTGGCAGAACGATATAGCAGGCATGGGAAGCATTTGGTGGCTTTCTGAGGGGCCGCACAAATCTCTGACGTGGCTTTAAGCCCCGGGTTTGCTGTCGGAGCGCATCTCGGCCCCGACAGTGGGCCCCGCCCCGTGGAAAAATGGTGCAGCCAGCCTCTGCTGCGCCGCGCGCGGACAGCGCAGCAGAGCTTGGATGCACCATCTCTCCACGGGGTGCGGTGCTGCACGGGGCTGAGATGCGCTCCAGTAGCAAACCGAAATTCAAAACACTAGTCGAATTTGTACGTTTTTCAAAAGCCGTATAACGATGCTGCGTGCTTTCTATCATTCTGTAATTTGTTTGACTCGAATGTTTTTGATGATGCTGAGCAGTTACATAATTAAACCCATGCCCTGTAAACCCATTGTTAAAAAGTTAATTACGCAAAAATCATTAGCAATCTAGTTATCCTGGACTTTAATAATTTTCCTAAAATAGGCCTTGGCCCAGGACCAAAACGACATCATAGCTTTTTTTTGTCACGACGCATGGTTTTCGCAATATCGAATTTGTCCACCTTTCGTGAAACTACCTTGAATATTTAATAAAGTAAAAAAAACACAACTGCTCCAACATGTACATGACCCACGACTTTGATTACACTTGGTGGGTGTGTCTAAACCATAGAAAACGCCACGTGACCATGGAGAAGAGGGTGAGCGCGACTCAAATTGGCCGGATTCCTCAATCTGCGGTTTGGGTGGAAAAAAAAAAGAGGATTCGAGCCACAAATCGTTTTCTGGGTAGTTGGGCTCTCATATGTGCGTAGCCAAACGAAAACCTGGGCTAGTAACAAATGCCCTGTCAGCTCGCCCCTTTAAGCTGTCGCTTGCTGCGGGGCACTGTTTCATTTTTACGAAGGTGTGAATTGTAATTAAGTGCCACTGCGGTCTTCCGTTGCACAGGGAGGCGGCCAAGCGCTCCTGCTGTGTACAAGCACCCTGAAGATCCCGTGAAGGTGCTTTGGAGCTTCGGCCTCGAAGAAGGTGCCGCAAGCCAGAGAATGCCGTCCTGGTGGCGGAGACTTGGCAGACTTCGTGAGGGATCAAGCGTCCCATATTCTCTCAGGTAGGCCTCCACACCATGCAGGTAGGGAGCTTGTGGAGGCGGCAGGACGCCACCAGAAAGTCATGAAGTTGGGAAACTCTCGGGTTTAGGAGGGAGGCCGCCCCCCAACAATGACCAAAATAACAAAACCAAAGACTCATGCGAGTGAAAGGACAGCTGATTTGGCACCCACAGCTTTTGGTCATCTTGAGGCGGAGGCAGATTTATGGGTCAGGCTTGGGGAGGGTGGTTGGGGGGTGGGTTGGGCAGTTTGTGTGACACATGACGTTATGGCCGAAACATTGCCCAGATCTGTTTTGTTGACCCAATATTTGCTTATGTCACCAAAAGCAAAACTTTTTGCTGTTGAATATCAACATTTTCATTAAAGAAAATATTGACCTTGGGGAAGCTTGGGGAGAGTGGCAGTCACCCCTTCCTCCTCCCCTTCCCCGATATCCGCCCCTGCCTTGAGGGTGTTTCCACCGACCAAGACGTCTACTTCTGGCTTCACTTGGGATTGGCTCGTTTGGCTGGCTTCATTTATTTATTTGGTACCTACATCGCCCAGCGGGCATAACAGTAGGGGGACGGGAAATAATTATACAAAAGCGAACATATAGTGGAACAAACAACAAAAAATAACAAATCACACAGGAGAAACATGCCAATATATGCTACAATAATATGAGAACACAATCAACAGCAAGCACAGGCCAAACAAAGTAAACCGTCAAAACAGGCTATACTGTCGAGACCGTTTATAACGAAGTCGGTTATAACGAAAACAGTGGCTACAGCGAAGCGATCACGATTTCCCATTTCCTTTTGCACTTCGTTAACTGAAGTCGGTTGTAACGAAATAGCGGATATAAGCGAAGTGATTTTCGATTCCCGTTGACTTCGTTGTAACCAGTCTCCGTAGCATCATTTCATCAAAAGGATTGAACGTTAGGAAGCTCTACCAGTGAGTCGGGCAGCACGTTCCAGCCACTAATTGTTTCCGGGAAAATTAACATTTTAGAATGTCAGTATGTTTAAAAATATTCTCGGATATTTTTCTTATTGCCAGTCCAAAGAGAATGAGGTGCCAATAGGTATCTTGATATATCTATCCCGATGCTACCGTAATATAGATTATTCATAAACTTGAGATGGAGACACTTTCGTCTTAGTTGTGAAGAGTTTCTAATCCGAGTTGGAGCTTTATTTGAGAGACACTATCGTGAAAATTATAGTTATTTAGCACATATCTCGCAGTCTAATTCTGAATTCAGTTCCGAATTCAATTCTGAGCCGATATGTCGCTCCTCTTCTTCCTACCTCCAAGCATCACACCCGCTAGAGTCCATAGGATAGGATTAGATTGGATAACATTGGCTAAACCCTTTTCATCAGACAATCACAGTTTTGAAAATTGGATCAAGAATCGGTTGGGAACTGAAAGTGGAATGGAATCAGTATGTTTCTGGTCAACCAAACAGGAAAAAATCAATCGGTAAGGGATGTTATAGTTCAAATTTAATGTTTCCAAGGTTTTTTTTTTTTAATTTTGGGGTGTTTATTGTTTACCATTGGTTCGGTGTTTTCTGGTGTCTACTTTCCTTGTCGGACAGAAAATCCGCGTCTGTTGGGGCTTACGTTGAAGAAAACGAGACACGGCTGTGGGATTTCCCAACCTCCGAGGAACATGCATACTACTCTAGCACTTAGAAAATGTCCTGGTACCAAAAAAAAAAGGGAAACGAGATGTGGTTTCCAAAGAAAGTACCAGCCTTGCAGACAGTTCAGTGCGGGCAGCATTCCGGGTCGACATTAAAATAAAGCCCTAGACAAAGACTTCTTCCCATGAGGCCTGGGTTTTCCTCATTCAAAAACAACTCCAATTCAAATTTTTTTTTTTTTTTCTTTCTTTTTTGGCTGGGGGGTCGATTTTTTGAGTCTATCGGCATACACCGAAAACTCAAAACGCCGGTTATAATGTGACACTCCGTTTTGTCTTGCCATTGACTGTCACATTTGTCTCGACGGATTACGAAGTCCTAATTTTGTTTGCTGGGATCCAGACCGGCGGTCCGCTCCAGTGGCTGGACCCGGGCGCGTTTGGGACCCCTAGGCGTGCCGGCGGCGGCCTAGCCCCTGGGCGCCAAGTTGTGCCGGCCCGAGGCGCCCGTCACCATCATCTACGGAGCCGGTTCCCTCGGATACTCCATGCTCGAGTTCGACACCTTTGTGCGGCATAAGGTGGGTCAGCAGTACGTCCTTGTTTCCTCGCTTTGAGGATGTGCACTGCCTTCTTCTTGGGTGTTTGGGAAGGTTAACAATGGCATTTTGTTTTGGTCTGACCACTTGGGAGGAGTGGGCCGACTCATATAATTCCAGTTACCCTCTAGTCTGCGCCACGTCGGGAGTTCTTGCACGGCATATCCGTTTAATCAGTCGGCTGCACAATCTTTGCTGCACGTCAGACATTCTTTGGCTAGTTGCTCCGCATATCGTGCAGCTCTGGCCGTGATTGGTCGACGGGGAGGTCCCACATTGACCGGAGGGGAAGGCGACTCGTGCACACTGAGGGGAGAGGAGCTTGAGAGTATGGAAGGCTCTAGAAGATCGCCAGGTTTATCGGCCCGATTAGCGGTAGTGTCGCTTTATTCTAGGAGCAACTATCGAGGCAGTTGAGTTGGATACGTGAAACTCAGAGTATCGCTAAATGTTTGTGATGCTTAAATGTTTCACCCATGCAATACAATTGCGTAGCAGTTGGCCATAATTTTATGAGGGAGCGGAAGAGAGCTACCTCCTTTTTGTATAACCCACGTAAGTCTTGGTCATTGTGGCTTTACGGTCGAGTCTTATCTATGACACGGCTGATTTTTGGCTCTCCTGGATCTACTACGGTGATTGTCACCGATAGAAAGAAAAGATGAACTCGGAACTGAAGATGAATGTTTAATGAGGCAAACTTGCGCCTACAAACCAAAAAGAAAACTACCGCACGTCTTGCGTCGCCGGCGGAAAGGCGACCGTTTCAAAGTTGCTGAACTAAACTGAGCAAAGTTTGAATCCCGTTCCTCCGGGTGGCAGCTGCGTATGTTGCAAACTCTACCATGCACACAGAAGTATATGCAGACTTTGGCAGGTTGCTGTTAAGTGAAGTACTTTTTACAACACACAAATTGATACCCAAGACAAATGAAAACGAAGAGAAAAAAAGAGTGCAGCATGTCCTTCTGCTTGTTCTTTTTTAATCTCAAACTTCAGGATGAATAACTTTAATGAGCTATACTCGCTTGCTCTATATCAACTTTGTATTCATTGCCAAACACTGGAAGAGTTTTACGAGACAAATTAAGCGTCAGTTTATTTTTACTTTAAACAACCTTTTGCAAGACGGGTATGATTATTTTATGCGAGCTTCACAGTGTGTACTATTTTCAGACCTTCCTCGACCTGAATTTTTAGTTTGATGTTCCTTTAAAGGATAATTCTTTCACGAAAGAAGGCTTTAATTTGGTAAAGAACCGAAAATGACTGTTTCTGAATATGCCGAAGCAAGTGTTTCAAAACCTGTTCGCACAATAACCACAGCACTATAACTCAGCGCCCGAGACGAGCGCCAACTTTGCGTTATCTCAATGCTGAGACACATGTACAACCCTGCCTTCAGAGACTTTTTTTTTCTGGTAGGGATAAAATTTATGTACCACGCATACTAACTTGGTAGGTTTAGTGATGCACTAAACAAGACGTGCTGGTACCTTGTGTGCATGGGAAGCCCTTAGGCTTGCTTCTGGGAACTTCATTGTTGTCTTCGCCGCTTTTTTTTGCAGACTCCCGGTGATAGCCGTGGGTGGGCAACGACGCCTGTTGGATGCAGATCTCGCGGGAACAAGTGAAGATGTTCAAGAGTAACGTGGCCTGCGGCCTCGCCGTGAGTTGGAGCGCTCACTTTGAGACCTTTTTTGGAACTCAAACTCCCTTTCCCTTTCCTTCCGACTCTTTTCATACCTTGAATGGGCATTGATTTCGCGTCTCGTTACCGGCTTTGTTGATTGGTTCACCTGTGGTGAACTACACCACATCATCACACCACATCACCGGCTTTGTTGATTGGTTCACCTGTGGTAACGGAGCACCATCTTACTAGAGGTACAGCAGAGTGGAATATGAAATCTACTTCATCAGTCACTTCAGTATATGTCATGCAGTACCGGGGAAGTGCCCATGACCAAACAAGCAGCCACTATGAACTTTTTACAGAATTTAGAGATCATTCTCTTGTGTTTTGAGTGAGCACTGAGAATGCCCGGTCGAAAACACCAAGGTTCAGCCATCTTACTTAGCATGTCGAGGGTTTCAAAAAAGTCATCTTTGTTCTCCCTCGCTGCATGTGCCTTAAGCACGCAACTTCTTCTCTTGGCCAGTCTCATATTTTTCTTTTTTCTTCTATTTTCTTTTAGGGTGCATGAAACAAATGTCAAGTGTCTTGCATGTGCCTTATCCCCACAGGAGAGGACAAAGTTTAAAACCCTCAATTAAGCTCTAAAATAAAATTGTTTTTATGTACATTTTGCAACCTCTGAATGCGGTGGTTCTTTGCACTTCTGCAATGAACGGTGAAGACTGCATCTAAAAACGTTTCTGTTGAGAGTCGAGACGCGACACCCGCGTGCCAGGATCAGAAGGACAAGGTTTATTTAGCTGCTGCAGTGTATGAACAGAAGCTGGCACAGGGTGGCCAGTGCGTCACAAAATCATGGAGGACCGCATCCTCTACAGTTTTCAACGTGCACGACAACTAATACTTTTTCTCACGCATTTAGTTTCCGTAAGAATTTAATTTCAGTCGCATTCAATTGTTGGAGTTGCGTTAGGTCAATTTTTTTTTTTCTCGATTAGCTTCAGCTGTGATTTTGGGAGTACCTAAATTCTGTGATGTAAAGGACGCAGGGCACGAACCAATTAACCAACTTTTTTATGGAACATGCACATCCGTACATCGAGTGAATCGGACGTCATCAAGTGCTTGAAAGGAAGATTTCTTGAGGACCATTCGAGCACCGGTGACCAAATGTTTACTCCACTGTGTGACAAGATTGTGGAGCAGTCAAGTCAGGGCCAAGAAAGCTCTAGCAATTTTCCAACCCCTAATATTAAAAATAAAAAAATAAAAAATTTGGAAATTTACGAGTTGCATCGACAACAATCTTCTGGCATGCCCCAGTAAAAAGGAAGAAAAAAAATAATGATGTTTCCACTCTGGACCCTCCCCCCCCCCAGGAGAACTTCTAGCCTGACCCCCCCCCCCCCCGGGAAAATGGAAAGTCTACGCCGCTGCTCTCCACTCTCCCATAACTGTTTTAAATCATTTCTCCAATATCAAGTCCACATAATATGGCCACACATTTACCGGCCTGCTTCCCTTGGCGTAGCAAAGTAACAATCGCTTTGCAAGCCTCCTCCCTCGGCTCAGTTGTAGTGTGTTGGCTTCAGAATCTCAGGGTCCTTAGTTCGACTCTAGTTGGGGAACCTTTGGAATTTCGTTCTTTTGCATAGGTTTCCTTCTCAAATTCGTGTTACACATTTCGCGACTGTTTTTTTGTGACACCACTTAACACTTTCCTCGGGATTCCCAGCCCTTGGACACATCTTTCTTTTAAAGCTCTGCCAACAAATCGTGATTCTCGTTGCGTTGCAGTACCTCAACTACCACCAAGCCGTCGAGGGTTTGGGTGCGCGCGGGGTCCTCCTGTCGGACGCCGACGCACGACAGGATGCAGGACGTCTACAGGAAGGCGCTCAAGCTCTACGCCGACGGACACAGTGTCCTTGTCAACTGCCTGATCGGGAAGACGTCCTTCAGGGAAGGCAGCATCTCGGTGTGACCGCACGTGGCGTTCGTGGTGTCCGAGGTACGACGCCCGGAGCGTCTTCGACTGGCGTGTTCGCCGCGTCCTCGAAAGTGGTCCTTCTATTTCCGCCCGGTGACATCCCGGAAGTGTCACGCCATTGCCTGGCACAACCCTGGTGGTGGCGGAGCAGCGGAGGTGGTTGTGGCACGTGCTTGTCCTACTGCAGATTGCTCTTCAGCCTGACAATCCACGGGAGCTTCTACAGCCAGGGGTTGGGACTCCTCCTCTTTTGCCGGAAACTTCTGCGACCGACTGCCCGGTGAGATTGCGGCGTCGGACAGCGTGACACTCCGGCATTTGCGACGTCATCTGTTGCCACTTTGGGACCACTTTTGATGCGGGTCGGTAACGGACGCTAAATGCACCAGTCAGACACATTCTGGGTATTGTATCAGGGGTGATGTGGTGGGTGGGTCCTTCACCGGGTGGAAATGTGCCTTGCAGTTTTGGTGGGAGGAAGGCAACCTGCTTCGACGAACGTAAGAAAAAGCACGATTGATTGACCAAGGGTTACGACTAGGGTTCCATGTCTTTGGTATATACCGATAAACCCCAACACCCCTGACTGGGAGCTGTTTTTGAATGAGACTTCGTGGGAAAGGAATTTTTTTGTTTGTGTTGAGTGTTGATTCGGAACGCAGCTCGCAGTGAACTGTCTGCAAGGCTGATGCTTTCTTTGCGAAGCAACACCTCTTACCTTAGTTTCTTACTCTTATCAGGACTGGGTCATTTTTGCTAGGGTCATGGGCATAAACAACCTTGTCAGACGTTTTAAATATTTTTACTTAACATAAAAATTACATGTAAAAAAAAAAGAAAAAAAAACCTTGAATTTAAAGAAACAAACAAAAAAACCTTAAATAGAATACATTCCCAAATTCGAAGCAAAATAAACCATGAAAACATGGAACCTTAGTGAAGATCCATAGTAAATACCAATATATTTGAAGCAAATCATTAATGTTAGAGACAGCTTTTCTCTATTTTTTCTTGTAAATCCTTGTGGGGTTTGTTCTAGGGTTCACTTCGAAGATCTACTTGCACATTGTATAATATGCGTCACATTCTGAACAAATGTTACGTGTTGTTTATTGTAAAAACTTGTTACAGGCAGTTTATTTCACCGACATTTGTGCACGTAATGTGAGCTGTTGTAATTGACTCTCGCTGCATGTTGGATTTGATGCATGTGCCATAAATTTCAGATATCCGTCAGTCGGGCCAGGTGCTGGATACTTCCTGTATCAGATTTTATTTCTTCAGTGCATTAAATGCTCAATCGAAAGTTCATTCCGGAACAATATTATAAATGTTACATCGGTGAATAAAGTCTAGGCGCCACAACTACTATATAGGTGCTCCATGTATTAACGCAGGAAAATGGCGGAACCGCAATTTTCACTGTAGTACTTTCTTCCAGCTTGCAGTGGACTGCAGCAGACGCTGTGAGCCATCCCAGCCACTCCAGCCCTGTGAACATACCATGCGACCACATGCGCCGCGCTCAGCTGTGCTCCACCGTTTTGGCCCTGATGGCTCGTAGCATCCGCTGCAGTCTGGTCATAAGGCGACACAGAGTATGCAGAGCGCAAGTTCGTCTGCTTCTTTTGCAGGGGTTGTGGTGACGTCAGAACGCCGAGCTCTGATTGGCTCTGACTGAAGGATAGTGGGTAGAACCTCAAGGCAGCTTGCTTCGAGGTCTACCCACTATCCTTCCAATCAGAGCCAATCAGTGCTCGGCATTCTGACGCTCACCACAACCCCTGCAAAAGAAGCAGACGAACTTACACTTCGGGGAGGAGTTGTTAGTGTCCAGGGGGGGGGGGGGGATATATAACAAGGCTGTATGCAAATGTTGCGATAGATGGCTGCAGCAGGACTGCAGTCGACATGTATTTTCATACCCTCGAGTTTGTTTAATTCACTTTATATTTCTAAGGAACGATGGTATTGTCGATTTATGAAGTCGAGATAGTTGAAGTTTGTGCAATCAACCTCAAATGTAAGTTGGCAACTGTTGCTCCCACATGCAAAAAAAAAATTGTGGGTGTGAATATTGTTTGTATGTTGGTGGCTGTGGGTTTTGCAAAATAAATATATTTTCAAAACGTTTTATTTCCTTCGCCAGCCATCACCGATGGCCAGTTGTTGCTTCGGATGCCATTTTTTTTTCTTGAAAGCGAAAATACGAGAAGAATTCAACTTTTTTGTTTGGCTTATTTCACTAGTATTTCTGTAAAGAGTTTGCCGAGGTTGCTCTTTTACGAGAATGCAAGCCCCTTGCATATATTTTGTATGAAGCAGCAAAGTAGCCAATGGGATCCCAGAAACGGCTGGCATTAGGGAATTGGACTCATTTCTTTCCCATGCCATTGCCTCATTGGAGCATCATCGTAAATTACCCATAGCAGCTTGAGGTGGCTTTCGGCTGCGGTAGATTTTCGTTTTCTACTTCGGAAGCCTGCAGCTTTATCGCACACTATCTCCCACAAAGCAACTGAACGACCAATCACGTACACCAATCTCCCTCTTACCCATCAATTTAAACGCTATGATCGCACTTCTATAAAAGCAGCCCGTCCATTTGAAAACAAAATCCGGGTTCATGTAAACAAGAACCAATACTGCCAATCCCGTGCAAGGAGGAAAGTTACCAGTTAGCTGCAGTCCTTATGTTGGGTGCATCCAGCGGCGTTAGATTGCTGGCAGCACAGGCCAGCATCAGACTACCAGAATAAGCCACAGCCAGTCGCAAGTGAACCTAAGCAACGAACGGTGCAAAAATATGAGTTATCAACCTATTTCTTTTTTCCCCTTTGTCACAAAAATTCGCAACATCCCAACTATACTCTGCTCACCCTTGAGCTGGCAGTGCATTGGAAGCAGGCAAGCTACACGCTTGCCGGACCAATCACCCGACCCCACGCCGCGTAGGAGTATGGGCAGGAGCGTGATCCACTGCACTGTCAACTTGGGGGTGAACAGAGTATAAGCCTATCTCCAAACAAGAGCACATTCAAGAAAGTGTCGGAACAAAGCGAAGTTTTAAATGAAGGCATCCAGGACAGCAGGCGACTGAAATGCTGTTCTAAGCAAGCACACCGAACTAGTAGAAAGAAATTTAATGGAATGAAAAAAATACTGGGGACCAAAAGGATGTCGGATGCTTTACTCCGTAAGCCTAGACTATAGTGGCAATTACGTGCACATCGGACCAATCAGCCGCCTTCCTCTTATCACCTGACCCGGCTCTTTGCAAGTGGGTGTGGGCGGGAGCATGACGACGTCGCGAAAGAGAGGCGTACGACTGATGCAGCAAGGACGTAGCTTCCACCGTAGTCTCGGCTATGGGGTGAACGGTGTATAGGGGGAATGCGGGACTCTCTCTCATTTGCATGATAGAGCGACGTCCGCACCAAATTCCCTCCTGGTGGAGTTGTCTATTTGGCAACACATCTCACCCCACCCCTGTCCCCTTGCCGCCAGAGCACATGACCAGGCGACGCCTTGGAATGCTGCACGGTTGACAAGGTCGCGGATGCAAAGACAGCACCACTGCTCTGTTTCCGCGGTTCTTCGTTGTCATCTCTTTCTACGTATTCTCGAGGAGTGACATGTATTCCCCTAGTAAAGTATTTGAGGACGTGCACTGCCATTTCTTTGAAGAGTCGTCATCTTTTTGAACTGCTAAGAACCACACGTTGCATCACGAGTGTTTCCTCGAACCATCCATTTAATGTCCTATAAATGGCACAGGTCAGCTGGCTTGCTCCCAGTTTGGAGCTCGAGGTAGGTGGACCAACAGATTAAAAGAGTGGGAGAATGAAAAGATCATAATAAAAGCACACATACAAGCACAGCCAGATCAAAAGCATCTAAACATTCCACCGCCTGCCAAGCTGACAAATGAAGGAGGCAAGGGCTCTGTCAAGCTGCCTCGTTGCAGCTTCTTCCCCGTCACTCCCATTTTGTACTCTGGGTGTAAACCAAGTTGAATTGTTTACACAACCCACATAGCGTACACTATCCAGGAACCATCGGAGATTCGGTGGCCAGGTGTGTTAGCACACTGCAGCTAGGATCAGGTGGAACAAACACCCGCGCTGCAGAACCCAGGCGTCCCGAGCTCAATTCCAACTCCTGCCCATTTTGATCTGAATTGGCAGGTGTTTGTGTATGACAACTGCATGATGCACGTTAAAGTCCCCAAGTTGGCAGTCACAAACGCACTGGCTAAATTTCTCATCTACAGCGGAGATGTAAGACGACCTCTTCCCGCTGCCTAAACTTCTATATAAAAAATTATTTTTTATATCATAAACATCTAAAGTAAAGCGTTTTAGGCATTCTCATCGATGTTGCACGTTCCTGGCGACACAGTTAACTATTAGTAATCACAGTCCGGCATTTTAGGAACAACGATGCGAGATGGCCCTTGGTTTGGTCAACTGCTGGATGAGATCAGCTCGTTTTCTGACAGCTTGCAGAACCAAGTTCAACGTATAAAACACAAACCGCATAAAAGACAAGGGTGAGTAGAGTAAATGAAATGGTGACAAGACCGACCACTTCAACGTGTTGGCCCTAGGCCCTCGGTCTACCTGCAAGTTTACAAAAGGATAACAACGGCCGTCTGAGACTTGTCTGAGCACCCTGTCACACGCCACCATCTACGTCGCCTTCCCTTCGTAATCAATGCCCTCTTCGTCGTCGTCTTCCGGATTGATCAGCATGTCTTCGACCAGGCTGTCGAAAGGCTCCTGCGAAAACCTCGGTCGCGTGTGTTCCCGATGCAACAGCGAGGCCTCGTGGACTTCGGGCACCAAGACCAGACCACCGCAGTCCTTGCAGTAGACCGAGTCCTCGTCCGGTTTCATGTGAGCCGATTCCGACAGTTCGCTCATCGCGGACATGGTGAAGCCGCGGAAGACCAACGGGACCTTGTCATCGGGCATGCCTCTTGTCACCCTTCGCTGGTTGCCCCACCGCTGACGCGAGAAGTAGGACCGCGGTGGATCCGTGCCGTGCTGGAAGGTCCAGCATGCGATGCTGAGGTTCGCTTTCACCTTGTTGGAACTTTTCGGCTTGTTCGAGTTGACCTGTTGACCGTGCTGACGGTGACCCTGGGACTGGGATGCTTGGAGCTGCGGGCTTTGGGAGTAGGAAGGCGCGGCGTACGGGGTGTTGTACGGACGGCTGAACGACAGGTCGCTGCGCTTCGAGCTGCGTGATTTGGGCATGGCTCCAGGTTCGTCCTGCAGGACCCGCGTAGTTCTGTGCCTACTCACTTCACGTTACACGGACGGACGCCACGACACTCACCAACAGACACCGTCCTAGACGCAACGCACGTTTGTGAGGCTTCGTCAGCTTCGTCGGCTTTGCTTTGTTGTGGATCGTATCGGCATCAGCACTGGGCAACGTTACTGACCACCAGTTGGGAAAGCCATGGACTCTGGGGCACCGATCCGTCCACGAGAACCGAGCTAATGCGACCAACCCACTTCCGCAGCGGCCAGTCAGAACACGTGACTTAATCGGCCATTTTGGGGCCAGAACAGATACTGTGGAAGGGCTGAGGTACCCCGACTCCAGCGACGCCGCTCAATGTTAATATGCCTAACCAGGACGCGCTACCTAATCCGCTGAGGCAGGTTGTATAAAACAATATTAATTATACTGCAAACCTTGCGAACTAAAGATTTTAAAAAACAACACGCCCCATTTTTACTAAACTCAATAAAGTTACACAAAAAGAGTTTTTCGTGCAAAACACTTTTAACTCAAGGCGACAGTTAGACAAATGATACGATGGCGCTGTGTCGCATTTAGCTCGTCTCGTGGACGCCAGCGGCAGTTTCAACGAGTTTCCAACTGAGATTCTAGTAACGTTGGCACTAGGACTGGGCATCAGCGGCATCAGCGCCTCTCGTGCCGTTTGTTTTTTGTCGTTTTGTATTTAATTGATTGAAATGGGTGGAGGGAGAGCGGCTGCTCCCATACTTCATTAGATCTGGCTGGATAGCGAGCGCCCTCTCTTTTCTGTAGAATAAAGAAGTGCCTTTCGCCCACGAATATGCTAAGTTTTCCAATGCAACCTACAACGAACAAAAAAAGGTAACCTAACCAAATAAGTTTCTTTTATTATCTAAGCTCTCATCAACGCTTCCAGTAAAAAGAAAAGAAAAGTTGCAGTCATGTCTTTACAAATCTTTTTTT
>JAZHYW010040632.1:0-44424 GCA_037355805.1 Ixodes ricinus | reverse complement strand
GTCAGTCGAACTTCAGCTGGAATGTCGTTCACCCAGTGAACACAATAGGGTGCGCTGGTTGAACCTTTCTGGATCGTGTACAGACCGAATGTAAACCCTGAGGTTGCCAACACACGGGAAGGCACAGATCCCATTGTCACCTGTGGAACTGCAGGAGCAGAGAGAACAAAAGAGAAAGGGGGATCCTAGATTCATCGGCTCTTCCTGAAGCACGACAGCGCCGTTCCTTCGAGCCCGTCAGTAGAGGACTCTTCAGCATCGCCGGAGATGTATTCTCGGAAGCGGGGAAACATAACCGATGAAAACTTCGAAAGAAAACAATAAACACTGAAACAAAAGCAGTTGTGTATTTGGCCATCGAAGTAACGAGAAAAGTAACTCGTTAGATTTGGAGGTAAGGTAACGCGCTCATTTTGAGAATTGGTAACGAGTAACGTATTTATTTAATTTTTGGGTAATATGTACATGTCTGATAACTCAACTAACTTAGTGGTTACTTTTATCTTTCCCAGATATATATAGTTGCACAACTGAATTTATATCAACATTATTGACATCTTGATTACTTTGAGTAACTAGTGACCTATTTGACTTGATATTGGTCTAACTGACATAACTTCCTCACCCTCTGAGTTTTTTTTTTATACAATCAGGTGATTTATTATCAGCTCAGTTACCATTATGATCACTCTTGATTACTTCGACTTACTATCGGCCCAGTGGAGCTTGATTGGGCCTAATTGACGTCGTGATCACTTTTGTTATTACTTTAAGCAAATTGTACTACTAACTGATTAATTATGAACTCGAGTCACATTATGATTACCCGTTTGATTAATTCGAGTTACTTTGGTCCAATTAACTTTTATTCGCCCGAATCGAAACCCTGAGGACTTGACTACTTTGAGTTAGTATTCAACCAATTGATTTGTTATGAGCTTAATTGACGTTATAGTTGCTATTTTGATTTACTTTGAGTTACTATTGACCCAATGGACTTCAATTCGACCTAATCGACATTTTGATGACTCTTGATTACTTCGAGTTATTATAACAGTTCATCTATTATGAGCTCATTTCACAGTATTATTACTTTTGATTACTTCGAATTACTTTTTGACACAATGGACTTTAATTCGATCTAATTGACATTGTGATGGCTTAGGATTACATTGAGTCAATGTTCAATAAACTGATTTATTATGAGTATCTGACAGTATGATAACTTTGATTACTTTGAGTTAGTATTGACTAATGAACATTTTTGACCACTTTTGTGACTTGATTATTTCAATTTATTATACCAACAAATTGATTTATTGGAGAGCTTCAACGCACATTAATATTAACTTGGATTACTTGGAAGCTATTATTTAACCAAATTAGTATAAACTTCAATTGAAATTTGGTTACTCTTTGATCATACTGCTCTGAAAAAGTGGCACCGATCCGTCCACCAGAACCGAGCTAATGGCGATCTTAACGCCGCCACTTCTCCCGCAGCGGCCAGTCCAGGAACTGCACGCGACTTGCATTTTCGTTGCAATCGGCCATTTTGGGGCCAGAACAGATACTGTGGAAGGGACTTCGAGGTACCGCCCCTGACTCCCAAGCGGACGCGCCGCGGTCTACTACCGTGGTTAATATGCGCCTAACTCAGGACGCGCTACCTGAAATCCCCGCTGAGGCAGGGTTGTATAAAAACAATATTAATTATACTGCAAAACCTTGCGAACTAAAGATTTTAAAAAACAACACGCGCCCCCATTTTGTACAAATCTCCAATAAAAGTTACTACAAAGAGTTTTTTCCGTTAGTTTTTACGCAAAAACATGCTTTCTAAAGCTCAAGGCGACCACAGTTAAGACAAATGATACAGAGTGGCGCTGTTGTCGCATTTAGCTCGGTCTCGGTGGACGCCAGCGGCCCAGGTTTCAACGGTGAGTTTCCAACTGAGAGTTCTAGTAACGTTGGCACTAATGCGACCTAGGGCATCAGCGGCATCAGCGCCTCTCGTGCTGTTTGTTTTTGTCGTTTTGTATTTAATTGATTGAAATGGGTGGAGGGAGAGCGGCTGCTCCCATACTTCATTAGATCTGTTCGATAGCGAGCGCCCTCTCTTTTCTGTAGAATAAAGAAGTGCCTTCGCCCAGGAATATGCTAAGTTTTCCAATGCAACCTACAACGAACAAAAAAAGGTAACCTAACCAAATAAGTTTATTTTTTTATCTAAGCTCTCATCAACCTTCCAGTAAAAAGAAAAGAAAAGTTGCAGTCATGTTTTTACAAATCTTTTTTCCCACACGGCATGTGCTTGGTGCCAGAACCACCCTTAAATTTTTGAAGTCCTATTACACAGAAAACAGAACATTCTTGTATTTAGTCGGCAAGCTACATGCAATTCCTAGACAATGTTGCTTTGTTGTTACTGACAATGCATTAGCTTTTAGGTAGAGTTTATATCATACTATTTTGTTTCTCCCAAATGGATGATTCTGGTCATCTGCAGATTGCTGTACTCCATTTCACCTTATGATAGACTGCAGCAGACACTATAAGCCATCCCAGCAAATCCAGTCCTGTGCATGTATCACAGAACTATCTGCCCAGTGTATGGTTGCACAAGTCCCCGAAGATCACGCGACACTCGCACGGCATTGCACTGTCTTTGATGGCTGTAGCGTCCTCTACAGTCCATCGTAAAGCAGGACGTAGTATAGAAAATGTGCAAAAAGAACAGCAAAAAATAAGCGGAGAGTGTCCCTTTTATTTGGATAGCAGTTAATCTCCCTGGTCAGGGTCAGCTGGGAGCAGTGGGCTTTCGGAAGCGAGCCTGGATCCAGACCCTGAACATCTGGAGAAGCTTGCCACGGTTCACCTGGAGCCTCCGATCAAGGTGGTTCATCTCTTCCACGAAGCCACTCTTCTCAAACATTGCGGTCAGCTCCTCTGCACGACACAGAGCAACATTGTTAGTTTCAACATTGCGTGCAATCAGCACAGCCCAACACAAAATGTAAAAATAGTAGTGTTAGAGAGTGTAAGTTAGTCAACCCTAGTGGATGTACAATGTCTCCGCTATAGATAAGAAATTTAGTCAGTGTAGTACCATCGCTAGCATGGGGTCTTTAACGTACATCATGCAGTAGAGATACATGACCGCACGCTAGTGATGCAAAACTATCGATAAATTGACTATCGATGGTTTTTCCAGAACTATCGATAGACGACTATCTATAGTTTTTATATAGCGGTCGCAGAACTATCGATAGTCGACTATCTATAGTTTTTCGGTAGTCGACTATCGAGTCTTTTTACTATCGATAGTCAAATATCTGGCGACTATCAATACTATCGATAGTACTATCTATAGTTTTGCACCACTAGTTTGTAGTAGTATTCGCATGCAAAGCTAACCCAGTTGCTGCACCACCGCTCGCCTCCCTTCCTCCCTACTTCGCTTAAACTCCCGTCTTCGTCATCACTGAAAGCTGAACCAAAGTTGGGATGGTAAGTGCTTAAACTAAATAATGTCCCAATTAAAAAAAAAAAAAAATCGAGAAAAAGGAAAGGAGGGAGCGACGCAAACTACTAGTGCCGCAAAACTATCAAACCGTCGACAGTGCTACCGATAGGTTACGATAAGTCGAATATCGATAGTTCTTTGATAGTCGATTAACAATAATTTTCAAATAGTCGACTATCGATAGTACTATCCATAGCGTTTCGATAGTCGACTATCGATAGTACTATCATAGTCGATATCAATGTTATGGATAGTACTATCGATAGTCGACTATAGAAAACCTATGGATAAGTACTATCAATAGTCGACTATCGATAGTTTTTATTTACTATCGATAGTCATATTTCGGGCGACTATCGATACTATCGATAGTTCTGCACCATTACCGCACGCTCGTCTGGCACCAGGGGATTCCCCAGGAATTGAAATTAGCGGGTGTGTCTAAATTTTTAGGGCGGGTAGACAATAGAGGAGTCGTTGCGAATTAAGGGGGTGCCTTCAAAAAACAAAAGGGGCGGGGGGGGGTAGGGAAATCACTGTCTGGCACGGTACCCATCCAGTTTGAAATGGGCAAGGGTTGGGATCGAACCCTGGATCTCTAGGTTCTGCAGCACGAGCACAATGACCACCGCAATGAAATCACCCGACAACCAATACAGGGCTGTCTACTGCAAGTCTATTCATTATAGACTCCCGAATTTTCCGTATTTAAACAAGATTCGCTCAAAAATATAGAAAAATAAAAAAAGTGCCAGCAGCAGAGATGCAAATTTCTTGGAAGGTCGACTGACAACCTCCAAAGCACCTTTGGAAAGAGGCATGGGAATATATTAGGCAGACAATCGAAGAGGCTTTCCCCCAGTTCACTCTAAAAAAGCCTGTGTGTCTACTTTCCTGTACAACACTCGGAGAGCCAATCACCGCAATTTATGGAGGCAGCTCAGCAACTGACAATGCCAAAACATATGTTTAGACTAAAAACGCAGTCCGAATATGCGACATTAAGCAATGCAAAACGTCACAACTCTGACTGCGCTAAGGGGGTAAACGGATGGGAGGACGGAAGAGAAAAAAATTAGTCACAAAGAGGCAATTAGATTGGTGGAAATTATCTAGGGAAAACTGAAGGATGTACAACTAGCTAGCACAGCTGGGGACAGGTGGGACAGCCGAAAATCGGGACTCCCTCCCGTGTGGCTCTGGCCCAAAGTCTCAACCCTGTCTCTCAGTGGGTCCAGTGCTGGGGTAACGCCGAGTAGGTTTGACCGGAGGAAAATTGGCACTTCCCTCACTGGGGGGATGAGGCGGGGCGTGATGTTTTAGTTTTTTTGCCCGATCCCCCAAAGGTCGTCCTGGCGATTTCCCACACTGCCTGGTGATAGTCTGGAGGAGAAAATGGCTTGGTAGGGCAGTAGGAATCATGTTTGTCTCTCTGGATTTAGGCTAGGTCGCCCATCACAAAGGGTACAGCCATTAACATGCATCCATCCATTTTAGGCTTAACTCGAATCAAGTAATAAAAACATAGATCTCACAAACATGCTTAGAAGAGCTATTGTACTAAAATTCTCCTCTTAAAGAGACAGTCTTAGCTAAGCTTTGAAAGCCTGCCAAGCTTGAGGCATATGAGCAGTTAAGGGACTAGACTTTACACGCCATTCTGCTTGTGTGCTAGCTTTGGCAGTGCTTTCAAGCGGTCTTAGCCAAGATGCTGTTCTCAGCAAATCAACCCAGGATAATCTTAAATAGTTGAGACACCTTCAACCCAAGAAGGATGTCTTGCACAAATTCTCTGGACGACTTCTTCGAGCCACCCGGAAAATGTCACTTCCGAGTGTCCTCGCCGCTCTCGATTACCAGCGAGGCAAACGCGGATTGGCCATGCTTCGCGACACGTTCCGAGCATGTGTTGTCAAGTCCCAAAAATCCCTTCCGGTCGAAGGTGCTTACTCACCCACAGCTGGGTGTCAAAATAGATGTCATTATATCGGTCCTAGACATCCTCTAAAGGTTCAGTAGTAGCCCTTCAAACCATGTCCTGAGTACACCTTGGGGATGACAAGTCAAATCAACTGAAAAGCATGCGAAGGCTTTTCAACAATGTCTTTAGGTCTATTTACCCATACCAGAATGTCCCTGGGCTATCCTAGGGATACGATTCCATTGTCTGAGGCATGGCATTTTTTGCATTTGTTGCCCACAGATAAACTCCCTCGACAGCCACACTGCTACACACATTTGTGGGTGAAAGCATGGTGGCAGCTCATACCAACCAGGCACCACCTCATTAACGAGAGTCCACAGATATTGGACTCGTGTTCAAACTTCCCAGTGCTTGGTGCCAAGTGAAACAAAGTATGGCAGCCAACCGAGGCACCTCCTTTTCACTGCCCCGGGCTATTTCAATGCATTCCCAAGGAGAGAGTTCCAAAATGGAACACTTCCCACAGAGCTTTTGGCACTCGGTAAACAGACTGCACATCATGCGCATATTGCCAGGGAACACTGGGTAAAAAAAGCTGTCAACCTCCCACAGCCCAAAGTTGTTTTTATTATTATTACAAACTTCGGTATTTTAGGATGCTGGGACAATTTGGCCCCACCCTCTGCACACCTGTTGAAAAGGGGAACTGTCCCTCTTCGCTGCTAAGAGGTAGGTGTAACATTGAGACTTCTCTATTCCAACTTTAGCACCCAACTACCAAACACAGTCTCCAAGGGCATTTGCATAACTTTTCTTCACGGCGGGCGGGTGCAAACCCTCCTTTTCTGGGGGGAGGGGAGATAGGGGTATGCAATTGTATTTCTCTTTGACGGGAGAAAACCAGAGCTGTTATTACACTCTCAGCGACAGAAATAAGAGTCGGACCGTCACTTCGACACTGTTAGTTTTAGGAACGTGATGGGTCCAAGCTTTTGCCGTGCTTGTTACATATACAATCGAGCTTGTCATTCACATTTGATAATTGTAGTCACGCCGCAACGACTAGGAACCGTAGAGCCGCAGTCACAGACTGCTCATATACATCGTACAAGAGACACGGTAATTCCTGCAGACACGACGACAGAGGTATCCACAGAATACGCCTTCACTATCTCCGAAGCACGTCTGTTTCACGTAATACGTCAACTGTGTCCGCAGACGGCCTTTGTGTGACCAGTCTGACGGGATTGTCGTACAAGGAAGAACTACGCCTCGGGCAGCGTCTGCAGACCATCCTTTGTACGACGCATTTGCACTGTGACTGCGGCCTGCGCCACCGAAACAATCCCGAGGGGTGGGGGTGTTTCGTGGAACTCCACTCGTAAGCACACCGTAGGGAATGCAAGACAGAGCTCTATCGCAGAGCCTTCTGCACACTGCCACCTTCGTCTACTGGGCTGTGGAGCGCTCTCCAGGCATGCGCAGCAGATCGATTCTGCGAAAGTTTCATACGCCCAGTGAACCTGCATTTTTTCGCCTGGGCGATAAGCACTGGGAAAGACCCTTCCTCCGATCAAAGTAGGAAACCGCAATGGCGGCCACCCACCCGATCGAGAGCAAGCCCAACGGAAGGGGAGGTAAACATCACCGATTATGAATCGCCATCTCCTCCTCCAGAGTCGTCGCCATCCGCTTCGTCCACGGCCGCCGCGCAAGGATTGCCCAGCATGTCCTCAACGAGTGCGTCGAACGGCTCCTTCGAGAACTCGGGCCGAAGGCGGCTTTGGTGCAACCGCGACTCCTCGTGCCGTTCTTTCACGATCACTAGACCGCCGCAGACCTCGCAGTAGACTGCGTCTTCGGCGGGTTCCATGCAAGCGCTCCTCGGCAAGACGGTCCATGACCGTCACCGTCCTCCCCCGAAAAAGCGTGGGAGTCTTGTCATCCGGTAGGCCCCTGGGGACCCTGCGCTGCTTCGGCCACTTCGTGTTCGAGATGAAGCAGCACGGTTCCTCCGTGCCTTGTTGGAAAGTCCAACAGGCCACAGACCTTGTTTCGACGGGGGCTTCGGGCGGCACCGTTTGATGACCCACCTTCGGCTTTTGGCGTGTTTTCCAGCCAGCGTTGACGACGGTTTGGAACGTTCCCGGCGAGTTCCTGGTGTCTTTTTGAACGCTGGTATTGGGGTAGGGGCTCGTGGTGAGGCTCCGGCACTGTGCTAGGGCCTTCGGTGTAGTGGTAGTGTTTTCCGTAATCATCCTGACTCTGGTTGACTTGTTGCTGATAGGCCTGAAGGGCCAATTGCAGGTATAGTGGCGCTTTGTTATACGTCTCCGACATCGGCGCTTCGTGGAAGCGAGGAAATCGAGAACGCGAGCAAAACGATCAACCACGGCTACGACTGCCACGGCTCCCTTGTGAGCTTAGCGTCACTCGTTGCGTGCGGGAGCGGTTCCTTCCTTGTTGTTGTCAACCAACTGGACCACCCGCAAACAATGGGACACCGCGGAATCGGTCGCCGTGTTGCGCCATCTAGCGAGAGTGAGGGTTATCACTGAAAGAAGCGAGCTGAAAACGGAAGATTTGAAATACAGGGTCGTCGAGATAAATCCGGACGTTTTCCAGATTTTGCTTCTCAACAATACAGTGAAGCTAACCGGCCGTATTGCGCTTCTGCGGCCACGTGATTCGACAGCGGACCATCGCATGATAAACTATTCGCGACATGCTCAAAAAACTGGAGGGCAGCAACACTTGAATCGCTTCGCGCCGGAAAGTCGCCTAAGCAAATCATTACAAGTGAATCATTGTAAATAACAAGACACGAGTTTACAGCATGGCCAAGACGTTCAGATAATCGATCAGTCAGGAAGACGTCGCGGCAGACCGAGCAAAGCACAGAAAACGGTCGATATTCAACAAAATGGTGAGTTGGGCCAGTTAAGCATAACGGAAAAACAGCGCTGAAAGACTAGACAAAGTAAGAACTTACTTTGTCCTAGTCTTTCAGCGCTTGTTTTTTCCCGGTCGATATTCAGTTTATCTTTGCCTCTGTATGTTTTCCTGAATAAGGTGAATTTTCCGGATTTATCTCGACCGACCCTGTACAAGTCATCGAAAGCGCATATAAGTAAATCGAAATCCAGGATTTTGTACAGAATTAATGTTCATCCTTTGACTTCATACACGAGTGGACCAGAATAGACATTATGCTCTCAGTACACTGAACAGGTATGGCTCAAATATTAACTTATCATCGTCATTTGCTCAAAAAAACAAAACATAATTATTTTTAGAAAATGGGCGATGTGTGTGAGGCATGTTAGTCAAGCTGGCCTGTAACTATTTTATCTAAAACCAAGGGTAGGCAAATTCCTACATACAAATTTCCCAAAATATAAATAAATATATTTTCTATTTTTTAGAAAAAAAAAAATAGTTCTTGAATAGAATGGACCTAGCGAGGTACCATTTGGAAAGCATGGTGATTAAGAACTTTCCTCAAACATGATCACTGCATTAATTGCAAGTGTAGTTAATGTTTACTTTGCAATGGATAACAAAATCAGGTTCACATCACATCAGCAAATGACGTTTAAGCAAACAGTGATCATTTGAGCGAATCAACGTTTTAGCAAATGACTGGGGCGCGTGTTAATCCACCCGCCCCCTGCGTTCACGCCGCTTTGCAACAACAGTCTGCGGTGGCCCATCATAAAAATGTTAACTCACCTGGCTCATCCGTAAACGCATGCTTCATGGCGGCCGACCATTCACTAAAGTGTCTTTTAATGAAAAGTCGGCGTTCGCTAAAACGTCGCTTGATTAACTGAGTGCCACCCAAGAAAATCTGAGAAAAATATGTTAGCTTCCCAGCAGCAGAGGCAGCTTTTCTGTCCTGCCAGGGCATGCAGTAAAACGCACAGGCACAAAATTTGATATTGTAACGGGACAATGAGGAATGAACAAGAATGAGACAAAGAAAATAATTCTGGATATCCGGTAATGGCCAGATTGCTAGCTGTGGCCAGTAGTGACCACAATAATTTGGTGCAGTCACCAAAATATAAATACATCAGCGATGCTTAGACATAAAAGTCAGAAATCGCTTGTACGACCCACTGCATGGAGTACTACTCCGCACACAGAAGCTGCAGACAATGTTGCATTTTTAGACCAGCATCGACTTCCTTCTCTAGGAAGGGGTGCTAACTCCGTCCTGTGTCATCTTCAGAGCTGGCTTTACTGAATGCAAGGAGTTAATGGTTTTCCATACCGACCATGCTTCCAAACCTCTTTCGATCCTGTAGCCTTTTTTTCCGATGCCCAACGAACATTCCTTTTGAGAGAGAAAAGTTTGAAGGTGTTTGATGCAAACTCACAAGCCGTCTCACTACGTGTGTTCACGTGGCTTCAAACTTCGAAAGCATTGCTTGAGTCAAAACAGTCCAGGAGTTCTACTCCTGCCGACATCAGTGCCTCCATGAAATGGACTCCGTTCTCGACTTCTTTGAGCAGCAAAAAAGTGAGTGTCGCTGCGTCGGACATTCGCACAACGGTGGAAAATACATCGTTTTCTTTGCACGGGCGCACACTGTTTGAGTTTCTGAACTTGTCGACCACTTTGACGCAAGTGAAAGAAACACGCTTTGATAGGAACGTCTTCCCTTTGGTCCTCTCGTGTGAGATCCTAACACTCTCCTTCATATATAGGGTGTCCCAAGTGATCCTCTCGCCATAAAACGAGCCGGAAAAACCGGCGCCTGCACATAGAAAGCTAGAACTCTCACCGAACGTGCATGGTGCAGGTCAGTTTTGCTTTGACAAAATGCGCCGCAAGACAAGGATGGAGTAAGTAAGACAACTTACTCCGTCCCCTTGTCTTGCGGCGCATCTTGTCGAAATGGCCCATCTGGCCCATCTGTCACTATCTGGCCCATCTGTCACACATCTGTCGAAATGGCCCAACTGGCCCATCTGTCACTATTGAGTCAGCTTTACCGTGTGTAATTTCAAGGCGCAGTCCTCTTTGTGATCATTCTCTTTTCTTCCTGTTCTGAGCTCGCGGTGGTGAGAGAAGCAATCGAGCCACTTCCAGGGTGTACAGAGCATACGAGCTGGCCCGAGCGTACATTGGAACGGCCCCACAATTTTCTGTGCAGCGTGGTGCAATTTGGGATTCACGAAAGTCCCTGTGAGATTTTCCAGAAGGTCTGTTGGATCAAGCTGGCTCACCAACTGGGACCAGCTGAAAGAGCTTTATTGTATTACTGTAAAACCCTTAACGTTCGCGAGCCCTTAATTTTCGCAAATTTTGCGAATTGAAAAATTTTGCGAAATTTAAGGGCACACTGAAAATTTCGATTTTAAGAATTTCAATGCAGGTATCTGGAATTCGTGAAATTTAGTGGCCGCGATTCTGTCCTTTGTGACCGATTCGCGAAAAATAGGAAGCCGCGAAATTAAAGGGTTTTACAGTAATTGAAACAATTACTATGTTTCTAACAGGCTTCAAATATTGGACCACGCCAAAGTTTTTAGAGCCTCTCAGGCGCCCGTTCCGGCTTGACCGGCGTCGGCGTCGCCATCGGCGTAACCGCCTGAGGTCACGTGACCCCCAGGTCATGTGACCCCCCTCGAGGTCACGTGGACCCCACGTCGTGTGACCCTCTCGAGGTCACGTGAACCCCAGGTCACGTGACCCCCAGGTCACGTGACCCCCTGGTCATGTGACCCCCGAGGTCATGTGATGATGACTGATGACGTCATCAGTGACGTCACTGATGACGTCATCCGCATCCGCATCGTCATCATCATTGACGACGTCATCAGTGACGTCATGTGACCCCCCTGAGACCATGTGACCCCCCCCTCCCCAGAGGTCACTTGACCCCTCCCCCGTACCCTTCCCTCCTCCTCCTCAAGAGCTGCGCTCTAATTCGGCGTTACAGGGAGTTGTAAACGGCTTTCACTTTTTTATCTCGGGAACTTCACAATCTGACGAAGGCTCAGCTCTGTTTTATTGGCGCTGCCATTACATACGAAACCGACTGCTTCTTGCGAAAGGATGCAGTGAAGCCGGCAACACCGGTCACTCCTTGACTAGCTGTCCCTAGGCTGGGCAGCGCGAGCGACTGCCCGATACAAGGAGTATAACCACTACCATGCGTCCGTCCATCCATCTATCCATCCATTTATTCATCCTGCAGCTTGCGGGACGAACACTCACCTTGGGTGAAGAAGTAGACCCTCGTGCCGTCTCCGCGGACGTAGAAGTTTTCCGCCAAACAACGGCCCGGCTTGAAGCGCAACTGCGCCATGTCGTAGCGGCCGTAATCCCGCAAGATCACGCTTCCGCCGGGCTTAAGGTATCGGTACGCTGAATCCACGACATGCTGCATCCTGGTGAGAGAATGAACACGTGGACTCGCTCCAGTACCCATCCAGAAAACAATTAGGAGCATTCTCTAGTGTGCCTATATTTGGAAATGTTTCCAACTGCTCGATCGGAGTCACATGGCCTGTGGGCCGCGTCGGCGATACAAGCCGAAAGGAAGGAGTAAAAAATGTCGATTACTCCATCTCTACGAGTGTCTCGAAGCTTTCTCTGCCTCTCCGCCCACTATCGTCCCCGCCACACGACAATAGCACGCATGCACACATGATCGATCAGCAGATGCAATCAATCCACCATTAATTCAATTGCAAACACTCTCCATGGTTTGTGTTTCTCCTCTTAAATCTAGGCTATTTAACATCCACTTTGACTCCTGGGTGCCCTGGTGGCACTGCTGTTCCTTACCGGACAGGTTGCCAAACGCCCGAGCCAGCCAAGCGGCGTCACTAGCGAGGTGGCTAAGAGAGCCATGCCAAGCGCACGGCAAGAAGCACAATCATGTTTATGTTCTTTGTCTCATAACCATCCATGCCTAATTAAATGTAGTTTCTTGTTAACGAAATGAGGGTTCAGTGTTGTTCCTCCAAGTGGGTGTGCAGCAAGGCGTACAGACCTAAACAGTCTATGTTGACCTAGAAAGGTCAGCAGTTTCACACTTCAACCCCACGTTCCAGGGAGAAAAAAAAAAAAAAGCACAGTTACCGGATTGTTTAAAAGAACATGCTTTTCGTGTGAGGCTCATAGAAATTTTAGGCACAGGAGAGAAACTCAGCTATCTGCGTTAAATCCCTATCAGAACTCATTTTGTTCACGTTACACCCATTGAAAAGCACGGCGAAAGAGCCCAAGTATGATCACGCAACAGCACCGTTTCCTTCCGCACAGAAATAAATCCATCCGCTATGACCACCAAATGTCAATAGATACACACGCAAACACGGCGTCTAAAGCAAGCTACGACCATGCCATCTTTAGAATGCCATCTACTACCAATGCAGCAACGTTTGCTTGGGCTCCAAAACTTGCACCAAGCCTTGTTGGAACTGCCGAGGGTTTGCCAGGGCGACCGCTTCTTGCTCTCAGCATCAATTTCCACAACGGCATGTCGACATTGGCTAGCGTTGCCACGTTTACTTTAGCGGGCGGCATTCGGAAGATGGTGTCTGTCGTTGCTGGCTTCAGACGCTGCACTAGCACACATTCGTTCATAAAGAAGACGCTTTATTGCCATGGAGATGCTGACTGCAGCAGACAAACTTTATCGTGCGGAGAGAGACAGTGGGGTGGCGAGATCAGGTGCGTAGTACTTAGGGTTCTTTCACCGTGCTTTTCAACGAGCGGAACTTGAACCAAGTGTTCGAAACGAAGAGTTGAACACAAATGACCAGATTTTCTCGGGCACATAATACTTTGACGAGCCCCAAGGCCCGTTCACACACCTGCGTTTGCTTAGGACCGAGCTCTCGCAGTTTCTCATGACAAAAGAGCACGCTGGCATGCTGACGCCATCTATGAGGCGACTCTCAAACTGCGTTTTGCTAGAACGAAGGCTTTGTGGTATTTGCGAGGTCAAATGTATGTATTGTCTATGAGAAATGGTAGTTTCTAACATTGTCAAAAGTATTTCAAGCCAAGAAAGAAAGAAGGATGCAGGAAAAGATATAGAACATACTGAAAAAGAAGTTTTAATGCAGACAGTCGTAAAAAGTCGGAATTGTGTGAACCGGCCTTTACACGAAAAGCATGTTTCTAGCTTACAATTTTGAACAAATGGTTTGTGAACTGAAGCATGGGGCTAAACCATGAATGTAGCCAAGAACTTGCATCTGGCAAGGGCGGCACAGTACTTGAAGGTAAGCAAGCGAACCGAATAAGCGGTTAAACGAAAACCATAGCAGATTGCACAACCGGGAATCGTCTGACCTCTCGGGACTGATGGCACTGAGGACAAAAATGAGAGTGATGACGTCCAGGCTTCCTTCGGGAAAAGGTACCGTCCAGTCCTGGGTCACGTCGCAGACAAAGGCATGGCAGCGTCGAGGGTCATACTCCTGGTGATCCTGAGAGGCAACCAAAACGACAACTGGATGCCACGCAGAGTTCAAGTTGCAACTTAAATTCTCCAAAAGAGGCTCCGCTAAAGAGCACAATTAACTCTGTTCACGCTGAGGAGTTCTGCTGTGCCAGTGACCCTCCTCTGTGAGACTAATGCTCGGTGGCAGGTGCAAGATACCATCGAGCTGGACTTCAAGCAACTGCAAGTGAGTTATAGAAGCAGATGTGTTGCCCTGCCCCCCAAAAAATGTGCCAAAACACATTTGGGCGTGTATATGGGATTGTGGAGTGGTACCCTTTTTCTCTGAGCAGGGCAGGCACGTAGCCAGGATTTTGGTTTCGGGGGGGCCCCGCCCATGACAAAATGCTGTATGAGGGGGAGGGGGAGAGGAGGTCCCAGCAAAATGGAAGATTTCGGGGGGCCCGGGCCCCATGGGCCTCCCCTGGATACGTGCCTGAAGCAGGGGGTGGAACTGCTCCCGTATATCTTGTGTGACAACAGACTGTATGGGCACTCCCTGAAGAAAACCTTTCTGCATCACTGCATTGTGCACTCACATAACGAGTGATGGGCAAAGCCAGGCACGCCCGCACTACAAGACAAGTTCTGGAGCAGTTTGGGTGCATGTGACTGTAAAAATGAAAGCTAAGACCTTGAGTTTTGATTTCTTTTGCAAGCCAAGACATGGCACAGTTTCTGTACACAGGAAGCGTGGCTAGAACTCTGGTAAAATGAGTTGGTTCATATGCACGGCCAGAGTACTCGGTACTCTTAGACAAAGCAGAGCTTCGTTCATTAATCAAGGACGCACGGTAGACCAGGGGCGGATCCAGAACTCCGTTTTGGGGGGGAGGGGGCAGTAAATTTGTAAGGATATTATTCTCCCATTTCTTCTTGTGCACCGGGGGGTCCACGCATGTCAAATAGCCCTCCGACAAGGGGGGAGGGGTGCCGACTTTGTATTGGAAGGGGGGCGGCCGCCCCCGTCGTCCACCCCCCCTTTGGATCCGCCACTGCGGTACACTCACCTTGGAGCACAGCGACAGCCGTCGCAGAGAAGTCGCAGCTGTAGACAAATAGGCCAGGGTCCCTGAGTGCCAAGAAAACAAAGAAAAGCTCTCTGTGAGAAAGTAGGTGCATGAGCCCCACTCACAAACTGTGTTGGTTGTAATGCAGTAGATAAAGCCCTTGAGCACATATGATTGAGTAATGCTGTGGGCATGCAGTGTTTCTCAGCTCTAGGAGGAGGAAGCCGACGTGCTCATTGATTCGTTTTCTCCAAGCGACCAAACTTGATAAAACACTGTAGGACACGCTCCAAAAGTAACTGACAGCCATCCTCAAAGTTTTCTTTTTCTTCCTTGTCTTTTTTGCCTCTTTTCCCCCCTTGTATGAAGTAGCAATCCTGCAAATCCGTGGGATAACCTCTTCGTCTTTCCAAAACATGTTTTCTCTCTCAGCTCTAGGTAGTGCATTCCAGTGTCACAGTTGAGACTGAAATGGTTCTGCACCATAAAGCACAATGTTTCTGCAGAAAGCTTGAAATTACCTCACTGTTTCTCCAAAGTGTTTTTGATCATTTTTTTTGTATTGTGAAAACAGCAAATATTATGTGAGGACAAAGAAGAAAAACACCCAACAAGACCAGGCACTTGGCCTTGTCTCCTGTCTTCCATTGCCCTTGTTTTGTTTGCACTGTTTTTATCATGAGTACCACACAAGCTAGACCTCCTTATCACTCTCTTGACCATGATTTTGTTGTAGACCAGTGGTTCTCAAAGGAGGTCTGCAAAGCCCTGCCTCATCAGCTAAGCCTGGCAATAAAAGTTGTCCTTTTTCAGATTGAGAAGACATTCCAACTGGGTGAGCTTTCGTGTGTATGTCAATGAGAGAAGTCTACTTCATACTGGGCGATTTAGGGGGGTCCGGGTGACCCCTCTGATTTCTGCATGTGTAAAATTTAGGGCGTGAAACGAGGGAGAGGGGGTTCCTAAACATATGGTACGCTGACCAACACCTGAGCCCTCTGGAAATTCCTGCATCCACCCCTGCTTCACACTAGCCCTTAGTTATATCCATTTTAAATCATTACCATAACTAACCTGTACCTTTCCCTTCCCCTCACCACGAACATCCATTATCTCCGCCGACCCAAAAGGGGTCTGCGAAACATCAATGGTTGAGAACCACTGTTGGAGACCATCTAAGTTTGGGTTCAGTGACCATGTTCCTGAGAAAGGAAATCGCAGATGGTTTCAGGGGTAAAATGTCTGTTATGAACCGTACGGCCCTGCGCTCTTTTCTTCTGCAGGCTCCATTGCTTCTACAAACGAATGTAGCAGTGGCGATATGGCATTCCCAACTGACCTGTTCACTTCGAGGATTGGGAACACAGTGTTGCCTACACCACATCCAACCTGAAAGAGGAATGAAAACAGGAACGTTACCGAAAGCCCATTCTTCTTGCTGCCCCAATTTCTCAAACCGTGCTCCCGAAACGCCAGTGTGTGATCTGCTGCGGAGACTTTTGATCCTTGCACATACGACAAAAGTCGCGCAATTGCGTATCGCCACTGCATGATGCACCTTGAAGACCTCTAGGCTATAGCAGTGGTGCTGCACTGGCTAAATTTATCTTCTACAGCAGAATTCACGAGACTTGCGCCTCCAATTTTTCTTGACTTCCACAATTAAGTCATTTTTCCCGTGGCTGCATAAAGGAAAACTGAAGCCTTTAAATGGTTGCCGACTGATCTATCAGAAATATAAGAGAAATAAGCCATGTGCTACAAACAAAGGACGAACGCAAGACCAGCACTTCGCCGCCCAGTAGTGTCTCAGACTTGGACTCGAGGCAATGGGTCGCTACAAGCTCGCAGGTCCACTCCCCATTACCTCACAAATAACTCGGTGTTAACTAATCGTCTGCATCAATGTCTAATTGAAAGGCAAAAAATCCACTCATCCTCTTTAGTAAAGTGCACCAACGCTAAAAAAAACAAAAAAAAACTACCCTGCTATATATCTATATTTTTTTCGGTAGTACCAAAATTCCAATTAGCTGTAGTATCAGCTTTGTAAGCTTACCATACCACCACTGAAAAGAAAAATTGCAGCGTCAGTGTACGTGCGATGCTGATGCAGTAAACACAATATCTTTTTCATAAAATAGCTTTACTGCGCGTACAAGCTCTAGTACTGCATTGTCAAGATGAGGACACTAACCTCCAGTATCCTCATCGTAGCCGAAGAGCCTGGATACGATGCGTCTGCCGACGTGGCCTCGGAGGGCAAACCTTTGGGCATGTTCTCCGGCAAGAGTTCGGGAAACTCTACGAAGAGCCAGTGCCTGTCCTTGAAGAAACGGTTGCTATGGATGCCGTAGAATTTGTCCCAGTACTCTGCCGCGTCGGCTTCATACTTCTCTGCAAGCATCATTTCACAAAAGCAGTGTCAGAATTAATCTTCAGATTTTGTTTATACCATCTTTCACAATGGGAAAATGGACATACATAAAAGAAACAAACCTGGTTTGCATGCGAAAAGAACACAAATGTATTGACAGAATATTTGTAATAAACTATGCAGACACAATGCTGGAGTTGTGAAGAAAATGAACCTGCAAATTCCAAGGTCCCAATCTCTCTCAGTCAAGCTATTTCCATTATTTTATTGTTCACGGAATAAAAGAATTGAGAAACAAATCAGACTTTGAGGTGCATTCCCGAGCTTTCTTGTCATGATCTACTCTGCGCGATACATAAAATGGCTCAACCAGGTAATGCGATTTTTCTATTTTGGACAGACCACAGACAATACGATGAAAACAGTTTAGATGCAAATACTTACGTCTAACAGTAAGGGATTTCCATGGCAGATTATGTTTTATTGCAGAGACACTACTAAGGAAGTTGTAGTTACATGTTATAAATTTAGCGGCACAGTTTTGATTTTCTTTCAATTTTATAAGAGGTACTGTTGGGATGGGTCCCATACAATGCAAACATGCTCGAGAATGGGCTTCACACAAGAAGAAAAGAGAGTCTGCTTTAGGGATGGAGGAGCGCACGAGAAGTTTCTCCGTAGAAAACCCAGTGTTCTACTAGATTTCCTTGCTATGTAGTTTACGTGTGAAAGCAATCTCAAATCATCAGAAAAGAGTACTCCCAGATATTTAGTTTCTTTTTTAACATTTAAAGCCTCTCCGTGTACGGTGTATGTTGACTGGCAAATGTTGCGTTTCCTTATGAACCGTACATGACAACACTTTGGGATGCTTAAAGTCATTCCCCATCTTGAACACCAAAAAAAAATTCTATCTAAATCGCTTTGAACAGCTGATAAATCGGAGTCCGCATTAATTTCATGGTACAAAATACAGTCTTCAGAATATAGTCTCATGTGCTACGTAATTCCCTGGGTTATGTCATTTACTGAAGAAGTACGGAGCCCTGTGGCACTCCAGATGTTGCGTCAACTGGTGGTGACTTTACCCCATTCACAACCACACATTGTTTACAATTGCTCAAATAGCTAGAAATCTAGAAGTTCACGTTCCTATCAGTACTTAGCCCTTTCAGCTTTTCTAGAATAAAACAGTGCGGAACCGTATCAAAGGCCTTTCGAAAGTAAAAAAACAATGAAATCGACTTGCTTCCTACTATCCACCGATTGAGCTAAGTCATGGGCAAATTCAGTTAATTGAGTGTCACAAGAGAAGCCGGCCCGGAAACCATGCTGTGAAGGGGCTGTGGCATTTGAAACGGGTATGTCTTGATAAGATAACAAATTTCTAATCTAAAATGCACCTACATACATCTTAATTCTCTACATAAAGGGGGAAATCAGTAATGCTCTGTGAAGAGCCAACCTTTTTAGAGCGCAGCTCTTAGGCGCCCGTTTCCGAGCTTGAGTGGCGTCGCCGTCGGCATAACCGCGCGGTGCATTATGGGACGCATGACGTCACTGGTGACATCAGTGACGAAGACGATGGCGATGACATCACACATGACGTCACTGATGACGTCATCACGATGATGACGATGACGTCATCGTCATCGTCACGTGACCTCACAGGGGTCACGTGATGCCACGGAGGTCACGTGACCCTCGTGAGGCGACGGCGACGCCGCTCGGAGGGAGGAGTAGCAGACAGGATGAGGAGGAGAGGAGGAGGGAGGGGGTATACCCTTCCCTCCTCCTCCTCAAGAGCTGCACTCTAATTCGGCGTTACAGGGAGTTGTAAACAGCTTTTATTTTTTACCATAGTTCTTGCGGTGAAAACGAGTATAAAATTTCCTGTTTTCGCAGCTTACTTTTTTTCTTTTTTTTTTTCGGGGGTATTTTTTGGGGGGGGGAGGGTAATTGTTTTCCTACAATTCATTCATTTTTTTTGTAAAATTGGTTGAGTTATAACCAATTTAGCAAAAAAACACAGAAACCTGTAATAACAAATATTCCCCCCCTTTAAAAAAAAACCTCCAAATATAAAAACAAACAAAGAAACTGAAATATGGAACCCTACTTATTTTTAATAAGGGTTAGTGCCGAAACTTTGGCATCTGGTTCAAACTGCCCCCAACACGTCTGGTATATCTGTTGCACTTGCAAAGTAATGGGCTTCTGAACAGTTAAAGGCTTGCGAGGTTACAAGCCCTGCCACTTGGCGGCAACGACGTGTTAACCTGGGGCCCTAATCTGGATACATGGCGAAAAAGTCGGCGAGAAAACCGGCGACTATGACTGGCCGGCGCCAAGGTCAAGTGCGGCGTTGGCCAATCACAGCTGCCAGATTTCTCGTCGACTTTCTCGCCAAGTGTCCAGATTAGGGCCACTGGTCCCATTGAAGTGCCCATGGACCGGACGAAAGCACCGACCGCACTGTCAGCCTAATGCTGTTCTGCATCTACCGAGGGATCATCTCGGAAATTACATGTGCTCATGGAGCTACCTGCAAGCGCATGTGCCTGCCAACATAGAAATGGTGATAATCACAACTACGAATTCGAAGACCTTATATTCGGCATCAACTATTTCGTGCTACGCTGTCAAGGCCAGCGTAGCTATCAGAGTACTCCAACTCCATCAAAGTGAATTGCACAAGCGCTTGCGAATAAGACACAAAGCAACATGCTCTTGGAGCACTGTGGAAACTACGCCATACTTCATTTACCCCTAAGCTGACAGTGAGGTGGAAGCTACATGCTTCCTGGAACAGTTGTACGTCTATCACCCATACCCATACGCAGGAGAGCGTGATCAGGTGATGAAAGGAAGGCGCTTGATTAAGGGTGAACAATGTATCGCCTTGACAATGTAGTGCAAGAAAATTGACGCCGATTATGGTGATGACAACAATACTGCCGAATCATTTGCGATCGTGATGGGACAAACAGGCTATCGCAATCATACTTGTGATAGAGGGCACAGGTGTTATGCTAATCGAAATCTGCGAGAATTGTTCATGTAAACGCTAGACAGAATAACTCGCTTGTGCGTGCTGCACTGGGAAGGATGAAACTGTTGAGAAAAAAAAAAGTGTAGAAAAGAGAGCAAGAAAAATTAGAAAGCGGGAAATGCATGTCAGTCTTTGAAAAACAAGTTCATTCATTCATTAATGAAGAGAGAGACAAACCTCGAAGAGCCGCGTCCAACCTTTTCGGTGGCGTTTTCGGAAACTTTCTGCTTGGCTGCCTCCAACTGTTCCTCCGTCCAGCAAACATCGTCCCTAAAGTAAGATGAAATTTTCTTAGACATTATTTACCCATGTTTTGCTAACACTACGCTGAAAACAATTCCGAGGACGCCTAAGCACTTCTCACGAGTTGTGAATGTAAAGGCATTCTCGGCGCCAAGAGGAGCAGAAGCGGCCGCAGCGCCGGCAGGGAGTGCGGTGGTGCGCCGCGCAGACTGCCCTGCCGTGTATTCCGAGACATGACAACGATGGTGGGTTTCGCCCACGCAGTGCATTCCTACAAGCAGCGCGCTCGTCTTCATATCGCACACAGCGCTGCGGCGGTGACATCCCGTTCCCTCACTGCGCAGGTACGGCGAACCTTGCCGGCTTCACGGCGGCTTCCGTGACGAAGCATTGCGTTGTTGTGCTTTTCTTTGTTTTATTTCTGGCGCATCCGTTTTGATCCTGAGCGCACCTGCCGGCTTCTGTGACGAGGCGTCTGCGTTGCTGTGCTTTCTTCTTTTTTTTTTCTTTGAGGCGCGTCTGCTTTGACCTCAAACGGCCGTGCCGGTTTCCATGACAAAGCATCTGATATGATGTGTCACAGCCAATTTAGGCGCCGTTTTTTGCAATTACGGGTTTTTATGCCTCATTTCTACGCAGTTACAGACGCCGCCGGCTCTGCTCCATAGGACAGTACATGCTTTCGCATTAAAGGGATACTTCAGCGAATTTTGAAATATACTCGTCGGGTTCAAAAATAGGTTGAATATGATCCACAATATCCGTAAATGACGATCACACGTTTGTATTTTCGAGCCTGGTGGCTGTATTTCTCGTTTAAACGGCCCACTCTGGCAAGCGCTCGGAGAGCAGCCCTCGGGTGCGCATGACATTTCCCGCAATCGTGACGTAGTTCGTCTCAGGATGAGCAAAGCTGCGGCGAGGCTAACGTCGAGAGGATGTCGTAATCGTTCCAGCCACCGAAGCGGCTGCTTTTGTACGAATTTTGAGTGACGGGTTAATCTTCTATAATCTTGTAGAGGGACAATAGGCCCGTAGCTCTCAAGTTTTGAGCAGCGCTCCAGGCGAGAAAAATAGAATATTTGGCTCGCGTTTCGAACATGCATCAATACGCTTCCCCACTAGAGTTTTTTCTACTCCGTTCCATTTTAAGTGCCAGCGTAGCAGAGGCTACGAAGAGCGAGCTGCGTGCTTCCAGCATCCCCGCCAAGCACGCGCGCTCGTGCAGTGCGACGCATCGTTCAGGTGGACGCGCTTTTTGCGAGTAGCTTCGGCTTCGCTATCACGTAAAGTGAAATATACGTGCTCGCGGAAGCTGTGAAAGAAAGCAAAGTTGAAATGGAATGTTTAATGGGACGCTGCGGCCGCGAGGTGCATAATTCTGTTCTTTTTTTTCCCTTTTTTTAGACATTTTGTTACCGCACATCTACAGATGCTGACAGCTGCTTGTATTCGAACGTGGCACGTGCAAAATGGAACGTTACAGCGCCCCACGGATGGTGCAGCCAGCATAACATGGTCGCGTCTTGCGTGAGTCTTCCGGACGTGCTCGCGCCCCTGCCCCAAAGCAACGGGTCTGTAGCGACTTCTGCGACACACAAAAGGGATTCTCGAGAAGAGGGAGTTGCTCCTTCCCCTCTTCTCTCGCCGCGGCCGGAGGCGAGGACAGTTACCGTCACTACCTCTCAAGGTTCCTAGACGAGCATTACAAACGAGGCGTTAGCGACATCCACCAGGTGCTCTTTGGTAATCGTTTAAATCGTTTTAAAATTCCTTTTCGTGTCTTTGTTAGCAGGATACTGGTCTGTCCGATGTGATACTGCTCCTTTGAACACATATAGACAAAAAAATAAGCGCCGAAATTTCGTTGTAGTATCCCTTTAAAACTACGACAAATTGCGAACACTTCGCTCACCATGCGTTGTGCTCAAAAACCTTGCTTTTGTCGTCCAAATACCGCTGCCCAAACTGTGGGCGCTTGTCGGCTTCGTCCATATGTTGTTTCTTAATAATTGAATATATATAAAAAAATTGTTTTGGGAAACAATGTGCAAGTTTCTTTTGGTTCCCTAGAGTTGATGGGTTCCGCACTATGCGCGTACACGCGATGCAAAAGCCACGTGATGACAACAACACTAATGATGATGATATTATTGCGTGTTTCTTTAGTTTTAAACCTTTTAAACACGTTTTACTTGTATCATTTTATTTTATACGTTTTTTTTGTTTTACGTTAATATTAGGATTTATTTAAACTATTTAGTATGAAATGCATTAAAATGTAGACACTAGCGCCACTTATTGTGTATATTTAAATGTTTGTCTTGTTAATGCCTCTTGCCACGTGACTCGCGGTCCATTTGAAACGCGCTGGTCAACGGTCGTTGGGTGTCAAAACTCGACCGACTGAGCCGCTCAGCTGGTAGCACTTGTGCCAGCGCCTCCGTACTGTCACCTCATCCCCATTTCATTGTTATAGTCCATCTTCAAGAGCCATCATCGTCGGACATCCATCTTGCAAACAAGGTAAGTGAATTTTCTGCCACAGTTCCCATACGTCGTTTTGTTTTCCCCATGACGAGCTAACAGCCTTACCATGCCATTTTTAATAGCAATAATAATAACATTAATACTACCTCTTCGGCTTTCAGAGAGTGCCGGTCCCAGGTTAGGAACCCAGTATAGCTGCTCCGCCTCAAGCGCCAGCTTTCTGCCTTTAATAACACTTCGCCGCATGTTCATTCCAGGCTCTGCCATGTCGGACGAAAATGGCTGTCAGCAGAGCGGTGTTGGGTATAAACTTAACACTTCTACGACGACCAGCAAGGGGCTTTTGCCGCTGCAGCCCATGAAAGCGGTCTCCGGCGAAAGGTCCTTCAACACTTCGCTCGGCTCGTCGTTCAACGCGACCGCAGTCAACATCTCCACATCCCACACGCCCTCGAAAACCCCGAGGAAGACACCAAGTAAGAACCCCCAGTGCTAATCACACTTGTCTCGGGCGAGCTGTTCGAGGCGTTTCTGCGTTTTCACGTAACCTCAGTCTGCAATTTTGTTGTTAGTGGTCAGCAATGTTACCGACATACTTGTGAAAAACCTCTAACACTTAAATCCCTAAACTTCTTACAGCCATCAGCTTTCAACCCACCCAAACATAGCACTCCACGTCAGTAATTTGATGGTGTCGGACCTCTGATCCCTATGACGATTTGCCGGATCACGCTTCCCCGCTTCGTCGCTGCAGCGCGAGTGCGGCCACTCGGAAGTTCCGTATTGGCCATCTCTGAGGTACCAGAAGTCAGTTTTTGGACCATTGCAGAGGCTGGGCGGCAGCCTGCTGGAAGACACTCTGCTCATTCTGCCATCATTCGCCAGAAAAGTTGTTTAAGACTTTGTGTAAGCGGTCGTAGTTACCTTTAGTTACCTTTTAGAGCATGTGGAAATTTTTGCGAAAGTGCAGCACCGCAGGAAAAAGCACAACTTGTCAAATGCAAGTCTCGTGGCGTCATCAAAGGACAATTGGCATGCCGAAGTGCTGCATCTCTGCCTTCGCACGCTTGGATACCAATCAAAAATCTACTCCGTGTGGGTGGTAACCCTTCAGGAAAGTTTTGAAGGTGTGTCATGTTTAGACGTTTGCTGCATACATATCGGTCGCAGACTTCTGGATCGTCCAGCTGTTCCAGTAAGTTCCACTGATCAGTGGTTGCTATTATGCACTATTATATAACAATGTCCGAAATCTACTCTAATGAATCTGAATTGCTCACGTCGCATAGAAACACAGTTACAGCAATGCAGTTAGGTGCGAATTACAAACCACATCACTGCGTTTGAACAATGGAATCAGGGGCGTCGGTAGTGTTCGGGAGACGGGGGGATCGAGAAAACTAATTTCCAGTTCCTTCTATTGAACTGACTGCTAGAAATATTTCGAAGACAAAGAAAGATCATCGCCGCTGATGCGCTGTCCCTCCTCTGTTCGTTGGCACAGAATCAAACTTGTTTCTGGCCTGCGAGTGCCGTAAGTTATAAATGCATCATCAGAGTAAAATAATATGCACGACACCTTCAGGAATCATCCATATGGCGTCGATTCTTCATTGGTATCCAAGCGTGCCGCAAGCTGAGCGCACTGCACTTCGAGCGTGCCAATTGTCCTTTGATGACACCATGAGTCTCGTGTTCAACGATTTCTGCCTTTTCCTGTGGTGCTGCGCTTTCATAAAAATTTCCCGCTTTCTCAAAGGTAGCCACGACTGTTTACATACGGTTTTAAAAAACTTGTTTGGCAAATGACGCCGAACGAGCAGAAAACGTGTCTTTCAGCACAGCAGCTGCCCAGCCTCTGCAATGCTTCAAAGGTGGTCGACCTCCGGTACCTCGAAGATGGCTGTTCGGTGGTCACATTTGCAGAGCGGGGAAGTGCGAGCCAGGAATTTTTATAGAGATCAGTGTGTCAGACCTGCTCTCTATGACAATTGCTTGATCGCCGCTTCACCGCTCCGCAAATGCGGCCACCGGATGTTCCATATTGGCCATCAATGGGACACCGAATGTTGACCTTTCGGAGCGTTGCAGGGGCGGGCGGCTTCGTGCTGAAAGACACGTTTTCTGCCTGCTCGCCGTCATCACCGAAGAAGTTTTTCAAAACCTTGTGTAAGCGGTCGTAGTTGCCTTTGAGAACACAGAAGTTTTACGGAAGTGCAGCACGCTGTCTGGATGATTTGGAAGGTGTGTCGCGCATCAAGGTGTATGTGCCTCTGGAACAGCATTTGACTTTACTCTGACGACTGTATTTGTAACTTGCGGCAGTTGCTGGCCAGAAACAAGTTTGATTCAGTGCCGACAGACCAGATGGGGGACAGCGCAGTGGTAGCGGCAGTCATTCTTTGCCTTCTATACATTTCTTGCAATCAATTCATTTGAAGGGAAGGGAAATCCATCTTTTTGATCCCCCATCTCCCGAACACTTCCAACCCTCTATTCCATTGTTCCGTTGTTCAAAAGCGGCAATGTTGTTTGTAACCTACATTGCTCTATCTGCGTCTCCATGTGCCATGACTAATTCGGATCCGTCGACTAGATCTTGAACATCGTTAATAGTGCATAATAGAGAGCACTGGTCAGTGCAGTTTACCAAAACAGCTGGACCGATCCAGAACGCCACGACTGATATGTATGTGGCTAAGACGTCTACGTGTGACTTACCTTCAAAACTTTCCTGAAGGATTAACACATCCCCACTGCATCGATTCTTGATTGGTGTTAGCGCGTCAAGAAACACAACGCTAATAACTCGGGTTCTTTATAGGAGACGGGAAACGTGAATACGTTGTTAGTGGGTACAGGTTACAGACGTCCGACTCTAGTCGGCATGATAGCGTCTGGTCCACCTCTGGATGTGTGCCGCCGCCATGCCTGGAATCGATTTGCTTCTTTGAACAACCTCACCAAGGGTTGGTGGTCTGTCTTTAGGGTGAAGCTCCTGCAGAGAAGGTAATCCCTGGAACTTCGTTACCCCGAAAATGAACGCAAGCGCTTCCTTCTCTAGCTGCGAACAGTTCTTCTCAGCTTTGGTAAGGGTTCTTGATCGGAAGGCGATAGGCCTGTCGACGCCATTCACACAGTGAGACAGCACTGCTCCTAGGCCTTTCTGGTGACGCATCACACTCCAAAATGAGTTCCCTACTTGGGTCATAGTGCACAAGAAGGTTGGACTTCTGCAATGTTGTTTTCACCCCGTCGAATGCAGCCTGTTCTTCTGTTCCCCATTTCCATTTCACCTCACTCCTCAGCAGGTTGTGGAGCGGAGCCAGAAGTGTAGACATCCTAGGCAGGAAACTCCTGTAGTACGTGATGAGTCCTAAAAAGGACCGAAGTTCTTGGAGGTTGCGAGGTGCAGGAGCCTTCACGATGGCCTCCACTTTCTTTTCTGATGGATGCAGCCCATGTCGGTCGATCCTATGTCCGAGGTAGGTAACCTCCTCTTCACCAAACACACATTTTTCTTCCCGCAGTCGGATGCCATTTTCTCCTGAATCTCTGCAGAACCTTCCGCAGCGTCTGCCCGAATTCGTCTTTGCCCTCTGCCACCAAGACATCATCCAAGAAAACCTGCGTTCCCGGAATGTCCTTCAACAACGCCTCCATTTTCCTTTGGAAGATCGCTGGTGCTGAAGCGATGCCGTATGGCAGCCGGTTGTAGCAGAAGAGACCCTTGTGGGTGTTGAGCACTGCTGCCTGTCTGGATTCTTCATCTAAGGCCACGTGGCAGTAGGCTTCCCGAAGATCCAATTTCGAGAACCAATGGCCATCCTTCAGAGACGCAAAGATGTCCTCCACTTTTGGAAGTGGGTATTGTTCGATGTCGCATGCCATGTTCAGGGTTACTTTAAAGTCCCCACAGATCCTGAGACCTCCATTGGCCTTGGTCACTGGCACTACTGGCGTTGCCCACTCACTGTGGGATACCGGAGACAATATCCCCTCTTTGCACATTCGGTCCAGTTCTTCTCCCACCCTGTCACGTAGGGCATAGGGAAGGGACCGGGCCTTGCAGAACTTGGGGTTTACATCTTTCTTTAAGTTGATGTGGGCCGCAGGTCCCTTCATCAACCCCGTCCCCGGCTGGAAGAGATCCTTGAAGTCTTCTTTCAGCTTCTTGACCGTGTCCTGCACTTGGCTGTCGCTTGTTTGCATGCTCCCGATTAGATGCTCTTCCAGGAGGTTCAACGCTTGGATGACGTCTCGACCACACAAGGATGGACCCGCACAATCCACAACGTACAGTTGTCCTTGCACTTGTTTGTCTCCACGCCTCACTGGCATCGCCAGGACTCCCAGCACTGGTAGTTTCCCCAGGTAGCAGTGGAGCTCCTTGGTAGTTTCCATTCCACCAAGTGTGGGGGAAGTGTTGCGGCCGGAAGCGGCAACCCTGGCCAGAGCCGCCATCCTTCTTCCGGCCCAACGGACACGGCAGTGGACCCGACGCCCATCATGCCGACTAGGGTCGGACGTCTGTAACCTGTACCCACTAGCAATGTATTCACGTTTCTGCGTCTCCTATAAAGAACCAGAGCTATTAGCGTTGTGTTTCTTGACGCGCTAACAATTGGTATCCAATCAGATGAAGCAAATCGAAGGTCAAAGTGCCCCTTAACTCTCGTGCTGTCTTTCAAGTAAAGTCTCTGAAGGACCGCCTGGTTTGTCGTTGGGTTCTCTCTTCAGAGACCCTAGTAGCTTCCTCCGCGATTGTAAACTTTTCGAGGATTAGCATTGCCAAAGGTCGCGGCGAGCGATCGACACAAAAGACTGTTCGCCTCGGGGCTGCCTGCGAGCCTAGCAGTGGAGGGGGAGATAAATTTGATTTTTGCGTGTCCCCCAGGGATGTGCCGTTGTAGTTCCTGTAATAACCGCCACACGCGGCTGCAGGTCGGCAAATGATTAGTTTTTTTTTCTTTGCGATTATGCAGCGAAATAGCAGGAAGGTGGCACATTGTTTTTCCTCACTTTTGCCTAAATAAACATTATAAAAAATCAACTTTTGCTTAAAGACCGATGTACACTTTGCGCTTTCCACTTTTTCCCGCCTCCTCCTTTTTTGTATCCTCTCCACTTTTTTACCGTGCCCCAACTTGACTTTCCTTGCAGCTTAGGAGAGGGGAACGCTAACAAATATCTCCCTTGCAGAAAGCCAAGGTTGTACGTCAGCCTTTAAAGATACAATCGTTGCACTGGCCCTTTGAAATATTAAAATGACATCTTTCCAGGCAAGCAGAGCCGAAAGAAGACTCCCAGAAAGACTCCCGTGGCCGGCAACGGGGGAGACCGCTTCATCCCCAACCGCCACAGAATGCAGTTCGAGCTCGCCAACTACGTCGTAAGCGGCGGTGTAGATTCTGCGGGGAAGGGCCATGACTTGTGGATCTCTGGGGAGCAACCCTAGATATCTAGGGTTGACCCAGATTGGTTTTAAAGATAGCTTTATGTGGGAACCTTCGCGGACTTTTTTTGCTCATGGTGTTCTAACTGCGCGACGTCATTATATTATGTGACGTGGCATCACAATTTCCTCGCTAAATTTAGCGGGGAAATATCTCCACTATAATTCGATAGAAAGTGCTTCGCAATAAAAAGCTCCGTCAAGTCCTGTCGCATGTTCATCGCATCTGATGGGCATCCAATCCAGGCGATTTTTAAGTTAATTTATACCAGATAGCTTTACTGGGGCTGCAGGCTGCATGCAAAACTGTGTTGCCCCCTATCATGTCCACTTCCAAACGGGCATTACTGCGTCATAATAGACACATAAGGGGGACCTTTCCTGCCAGCTCTAGTTTCTACGCTCGACAAGGACATGCCAGACTGTTCTTGTGCAAAGCTGCATTTTTTTCTTTGTATTATTCAAATTGACCCTCTTAAATGTCCAGTCATGACTACATGACAAATCTTGCTTGCGAATCGTTGACGGCAATTGCTTTCCCGTTTGTGTATGCTTCTCCCCAACTTTCTTTCCTGCCGTTTTCTGCAGCTGACCAAGAAAGAGAGCACAAGTGAGGATGGCGAAAACGCGGCGTACCGGGCAGCGTTGGAAGGGCAGCTGAACGCGGATCTGGCGAATTTCCGCATCATGTCGTACAGTGACAAAGCCCCAGCCCCGCCTGAAGGTAATGGCTATGCCCACTTCAAGGGTGCTGTGCAGTAGAGCTTCGCTGTTGGGGAGGAGATTGAAATGTAGGAGGCACTTTGTCCAGCTTGTTTTTTCAGAGCTCCGGTGTTTACCCAACCCAAAGCATAGGGACTGGAATCTTCACATTTTCCGCTTCGACCAAGTGTGGTGCACAGATTGCTGAAAAATTGTCGCAGCTTTTGGCTACATCAGCTTTGCGCTGCATTAGACGCACAAACAAATAATCTGTGTTGTCTCCAGCGGTGTAGTTTTCAAGTAAACTGCTAGGGGTGCAACGGATTGATTTCCTCCCCAATTTCATGGTTGGCATTGGCATCATATCAGCTGCACTTGTGGTAACAGCCGAATCTGTCTTTCTTTGTGAGAAGTAGGAAGGCCACCAGCATGGTGCAATGACTTCATGGCCGAGCCATGTATAGCGAAACAAAGCCAGTTTAGAATGAAGTATAAAATGTTTTATTATGTAAGCATCTCAAATGCTTGCACCCACGTTACTAGCTAGCTTGAGGTTAGTTTACCATGGTTTCAAGAAAAGTTATGGTGATAATTGGTGAAGGCATTTAAGGTATTAGTATACTACACATACCATTGTAATTTGTCAATGTCTGTGTTTTACTGGCATTTGTTTGGTGCTGGCATGTACTGCAGGAGTGCAAGAAAAAGATTTTGGCAGATGTGGTTTTGGTGTTGTGGTCAATGAATGCCGCTGTGTTTTAATGCGATAGTATTCTTTAGCTACCCTCCTCCAAATTTCTTACTTTCTGGCCTCCTAACACACAGTAGACCATTTCAGCGTTATATTATACGAGGGGTGATCAAAAGTTCCGGGACTGATTTTGTTGCGTAAAATGTAAGAGCAGTACAGTGATGCGAGCTCAGCAGTCAAAGGAAAGAACCTTCGTGTCTCATTATACCAAAGGGCGTCGTTCTGTGAACATTTGGAGCTGCGCTACACTAGTTTGTTTGACCACATGCACGAGCATGATGGCGATCTTTCCATAGACTGCAAACCAAAGCGAGAACGAACATCGATTTTACGTCAAACTTGGCAAATCTAAAACAGAGACCTCTGAAATGATTTAGAAGACTTATGTCAAAAAGCAGTGAAGGGTGCGAGGTGTTTTAACTGGCACTCGCGCTTCAGGAACGGCAGAACATCGCTGAAAGACGGAAGAGCGGTAGGGCGACTTTATCCGCCCTCTCCTTGACTTCAGTGACGTTCGGCCATTCTTGAGGCGCGAGTGCCACTCAGAACACCTCGCACACCTCACTGCTTTTTGACATAAGTCTTCTAAATCATTTCAGAGGTCTCTGTTTTAGATTTGCCGAGTTTGACGTAAAATCGATGTTCGTTCTCTCTTTGGTTTGCAGTCTATGGAAAGATCGCCATCATGCTCGTGCATGTGGTCAAACAAACTAGTGTAGCGCAGCTCCAAATGTTCACAGAACGACGCCCTTTGGTATAATGAGACACGAAGGTTCTTTCCTTTGACTGCTGCGCTCGCATCACTGTACTGCTCTTACATTTTACGCAACAAAATCAGTCCCGGAACTTTTTGATCACCCCTCGTATTTGCAGTGGTATGAATAAAAATTAAGTGTGCACTTGGGCTCCAAAATGGACATTTGGCTGCTCCAAGCAGTGTTCCCAAATGACTCGGACGATATTGCATCACTCAACAGCCGATAGCTGGATGCTGTGCATTCATTTTGCTGCAGTTTATCTGGAATTCTTCAATCAATGCCCGCTTTTAACTCCAATGTCCAGCCAACATGCTGAGATACTATTTGTACTGTTGCCAGCAAGCCGTTAGACACCAGTTCATGCATACATCACAGTGCTTAATCAACACCAAGAAAGGAGCTGATGCTGCACTAACTTGAACATAAATTAGCCCCGTTGTGGTGCAGTATCGCTTTGTGGTCAGAAGTCGGCGCTGAATCTGTAATGTCAGTGCTATTTATAGTGCAGACTAATAGAGCTGTGGTGTATGTTAAGCCCACCCAAGAAATCTTATGAAATGCATTGACAGCCACGGGCAGTGGACACTTGCACAAATTCATATTTTTGCCAAACTTGCCCACATCTGGTACAATATGTTTCATTCCAGAAGCTGAAGTTATAGAAACTTTTTTCACGCTGCCAGTACAATTATGCTATAGTTCTTGTACGGAATTGTTTGTGTGGATGTTCTGAATCCAGAGAGAGTTGCAAGCTCTCGTCTCCATTCTGTCGTTTGTGCCTAGGTCATGTGGGAAGCCGTGTCCTGTATAGCGCCTCGAAGCCGACCACGTCTTCGAAGAAGGCCACAAGATACATCCCTAGGACGGCGGAGCGGGTTCTCGATGTCTCCCGACATTTGCAACGACTTCTGTGAGTGGTGCTTTTTGCTTTCTGCTTGCTAATAACATTGAATACATATGTGAGTGGTGTGCTCAAGCAGCCAATGAAGTGTACCTTCTATTCGTGTTGTTACACTTTTTCTTGTTGCTGATTTTTTAAGTGCTAGTTGAGTTCATGAAGAACAAATACCAATAAGCTTTAATCCTATCAAAAAAGTAAATAAAGGCAGATTCATTGCACCAAATTGCATTTGAAATGTTGGAAACTAGAAACCCCGGGTTAGTACAACTAATGTTCCCAGTTCTCCGAGTTCATATTTTTCACAGTAAATTCTGCCTTTAGTGAAGTTTATTTTGTTTATTTTTGCAGGGTGATTATCGCAGTTTCACGATTATATATAGTTTGTCATAAATCGTGAGGCCTCACCTTTAAAATCTGCACTAGCATTCTTCCATTTTTATAGAATGTGTATTTTAGTAATGTTTGGCTCATGAAATTTCAAGGCCTAATTCCATTCCTGCAAGAAAGGCCACCATATGTGTGCTAGGTTCATTGGCGTATGTCGGGCGCAGACGACAGAGTTGTGTGACGATTGCAACTTGTGGTGTCATCTCCCGATAAATGCAGCGAGCAGACGAATCACTCAGTCGAATGAAGACGACCAGGTCGTCTGCTTTCAACTGGGGTCGTCTGCATCCTCGCAGTAAGAGGGCACAGACGTTAAGGATGTGTCTGCGTAGCTTGACATCACAGTGCTTCGCCACCATGCAACATTATTAGATCAACTTGATTAGGGAACTTATCAGTTAACTAACTCTTAGGTGACTGCAGCGTATTCTATGGAATAAATCTGTTTTGAGACAGAGCGTCTTGATAGCGCTTCACCACACTCTATGGCAGTGGTTCTCAGCCACTGAGTTTTCGCGGAGCCCGTTGTGGATCGGCGGAGGTGATGGAGGACCCCGTTCATGGTGAGGGGAAGGGAAAGGCATAGGTTAATTGTGATAAAGATTTAATAAATGGATAAAACTAAGGGCTAGTGTGAAGTAGACTTTTCTCATGGATATACACATGAGAACACTCTGCCCCGATCATAGGATTTTCTTCTCAATCTAAAAAGACAACTTGTTTTGCCGGGCTTGACTGATGAGTCGGGGCTTTGCAGACCCCTAGATTGCCTTCGCGGACCTCCATTTGAGAACCACTGTTCTATAGAATACAGGTTTGAAACTAAACTCTAGATGGCTCTTCAAACGACGGGAGGCGGGCTGGAGGGAGAGGTCAGTTGTGGAACTCTGTAGGAGTTCCACAACTGACCTGTTTTAGTAACCTTGCCACCGTGTAGCTTGTCGGTGTCTCATAACTGAGTAGCATAATGCCACTGGTGTCATGTTAAACCATGACATTGCATGTCACGTGGCCACATAAGTGTGACGTGACATTGCAGGTCACACAACATATCACTAGGCATGTGATGCAACATGATCGTGGGGTTTATGTCAAGTGACCCGTTTGCCAAAGTTGGCGAGAAAAATGTATGTCGCACCACAATAACAACCTCTCAAGTTTGCATTCTACCTAGTTCTGACTTTATGCAATGGGATCAAGGTGGTTTTATTTACAGACTCTGCGTTTTAATGTCTGCATGAAATCTCCATCTACCGGGCCTTCCAGTTGAAGGAAACAGAACGCAGCGGCAGGATTTCCCCGCCTCCAGAGAACATATATACTTGACCCATAGACTTTGAAAACGTCCCTGTACTGATAGGAAAATGTGGCAGAAAGAAGGGATAGAGCTTGTAGATGAACGATTTCTTTCCGTGAAGTTTGGGGTCTTCATTTAATGTCTGCTTCAATTCAAAGTTTTTTTCCTTTTTTTGTTTTTAGATTTTGATAGAATTGGTTTGGTGGTTGCTTTTCGGGTTTATTGGTGTATCTACCAAAAAACCCAAAACCCTAGCCATAACCCTGGAGTCTACAACTGGATGGTGGCTGCAATGTTTTTTTTTCTTTCTGACCCTAGATCTGAACGTGATTGACTGGTCTTCCAAGAACCAGCTGGCAGTCTGCCTCAAGGGGCAGCTGTACCTGTGGAACGCGAGCACAGGCTCCGTGGATCAGCTCCTGGAGCTTCAGGCTCCGGACGCGTACCTGTGCTCAGTGTCCTGGTCGGCCGACGGATCTTATCTCGCCGTCGGAACCTCCGAGAACCAGGTACGGCTCCGGTTAAACTTCCTTGTGTAGAAATTCGACTCTGGCGTTGCAAGGAAGTGGGCAAATCTGTGCTTAGGGCAGGGGTTCTTTCCTATCTCGGGAGCCCTTCCCAGCATTGGCATTCAACAAGGGGGTGCAGGAGCCTGCAGACCATGCAAACATTAATGCCCATACTAGTGTATGGCATGGCATCGTGCATCGGTAGATGACTTATATCTGCTGAAATATTGCTTTAACAGGGAAAACCTTTACTTGGAAGAAGGGATGGTTAAAGAAGTTTCGGAGCTTGGGGAACATCTGCAGGTATTCTGGGTTACACCCATGTTCCCCAGAATACCCTGCTCTTCAGGGTTCTCCCCAGGAATTTTTTAGGGGTGGACATAACCACTATGCGCAGGGGAGGATAGTTTGCAATCCGGCACTATCTGGCTTGCCATAGGAACACACTTTGTGGCTCTGAGTGGCGCCACGCCGCGGTAATGAAGCAAAAACAAGAAGGCAAAGAAAACGATGGCAAGATAAAGCAAGCCACGGCATGAGCAAGCATGAGCCTCGATTTGAGGGTGAAGGCAGCTCAAACCATAGAAAGTATTTGTAGTTCAATGGCAGACACTCGCCATGCAGGTTGTGTGCACATGCACGGAGTTGTCGAGTGGCGGGTGGAGAGGCGGGTAACACTTGCAGACAATCTACACTTTCGGCCCCTCCTCGTAGCTTTTATTACAAACTCGGCCCGCAAACCACCCGACTCCAGTCGAGCTGTTGTAAACATTCTGAACTCTAGACACGCCACTCGCTCCAAGCAGTTGCGATGGAGTCTCATTGCATTTACCGTAAAATACCGCGCGGCCATTCCACTTGCATTGAAGCCTGGGTTAATCTAGACCTGTGTGCCTGTCCGGTCCAATCGTGCGCTTAACGTATAATTTGCAGAGTTCGCAAGTGTGGGGGATGTTAACAGTGGGCGCTTCCGCGGTATTTTACAGCGAGTTGCATTCCACGCACTGTACTCTCTCCCTTCCGTGACCCCAGGTGCAGCTCTGGGATGTCGCGCAACAGAAGCGCCTGCGCACGCTGACGGGCCACGCCTCGCGCGTCTGCTCGCTGCCAGCTGGAACGTGCACACGCTGTCGAGCGGCTCCCGCTCTGGCCGGGTGCACCACCACGACGTGCGGGTGGTGGATCACCACGTGGGCACGCTGTGCGCCCACCAGCAGGAGGTGTGCGGCCTGCGCTGGTCGCCCGACGGGCGCTGGCTGGCCACCGGCGGCAACGACAACCTGGTGCACGTCTGGCCAGGACTCCATGAGCCACGGCAGCGTCGCCCCGCTGCATACCTTCGTGGAGCACCAGGCGGCCGTCAAGGTGCGCCTTAACTTGTTCGGACGACTCGGCGATCGCTTTCCGTAAAGAGCCGACCAGACTCGTAAAGCCGCAGGCACGAGGACAACATTTCCTGCGGAAACACCCCGCGCATGTTAGAAGCTTGTTTGCCTCTATACGTTATGCTATGCTTCGAACGTGCCTGCAGACAGTTTTTGTACGACCAACGCGTCAGGATCGTCGTACGACGAAGAAGCAGGTGTAAGATGCTGTCTATAGCCAGCTTTTCGTACGATGCATTATGCAGTTTCTAAATGCAACATTTCTTTCGACGGCCCGCTCGCCCTCCCCTCCCTGCCTGAAAAAAAATGGGACTTGTAGCACAAAACAAGTGCGCAGGCGTGGGGGAGAGGGAAAGTGGATAGCTCGAGAAAAACAAAATTCGGAACGTCCCCCGAGCGAAATCGAACCCAAAGCTCCAAGACTGTGAACCTGCCGCTTAACCGCTGCGCCAGTGCGGAGTCTTGTGAAATGACGGTTATTAAAAACGATAACATTCCTTTTGCACACCGTACATTGCGGTATGTGCGAGTGGCACGGGCGGGTGGTAGCTTTGACTTTTTCCACCGCCGCGAACAAGGTGCAATCAAACGCAAGGAGCTCGCAACCGCCATCTGTGGAGGAATTCCGTAGCTTCCAACAGAGGGCACATTTTCGAGAAGGGTCGATGATAAAGTCGTACGCTTGCCGCAAGCACTCGGGTCGTCTTCACTGCGCCTCGCAAGAGAAAGGAGCGAGCTGAAGAGGACGTTGCTAAACAAAAAGTGGCAGCCTACCGAGGTTAAGTCTGTTTGTCGTGCCAGTAAGATGCCGGAAGAGGAAGAAGCAGCATTTGGCTAGGGACAGAGAGCAAGGGGGCTTGCTCTGCTACGACCAAGTGTCGAGTGAGGCAACGAGGTTTGTTTCAATATGATCGGCGGAATATTGCCCTCGTAGAAGAAACATAGAAATTATGTCATCCGCAAAGCACCGCAGAAGCGCAGCCCCGTTTTTTTCTTTGTCTATAATGCACACCAATTTTGCCTCGTATCGCCTTGCGAGATGTTCATTAGTGCTTTAGGTGGGACGCAGCGGTTCGTCTGGTTTCGTTATTGCATTTCTTGCTTTTTAGAAGGCCCCTGAAAAGAAAAGTCCTTTTTTAAACAATCTGGGTGGGACATGTGTGTCAAAAAACTAATTTTTTGCGAAAAAAATAGTTTTTAGGGCAATATTGAAGGCACGAGACTCATTTTCAGTCCTAGTCACCTCCTTTCCACTGGTTTTCTCTTTCAGCATTTCGGGTGCGTGGAGGAGAGGTGGGTTGGCTTTTGCCTTCGTGTTGAGGTGGAAAGCGAATTATCATCTCGTTGAGCGAATCACCATTCCGTGACGTCATGGATCTTCTTGTGGCAGAATTTCAAATAAGTCTCTCGCTGTCAATATTGCTCTTAAAGAAAATATTTTTGCACAAAATTTATTTTTTGACACGCGTGTCCCAATCAGATTGTTTAAAAAAAGTTTTTTCCTTCTCAGGGTTCCTTTTAAGTCAACCAAGCCATTGTGTAAACCAGGGGTTCTCAAACTTTTTGGCCTCACGGAACCCCAGGAAGCCTCTAAAAAGCTGCCGCGGAACCCCCCCCTCCCCCTTCATATTTGCCGGCCGAGAAGCAACAGATGCACAATTGTAGGATGTTTTGCTTGTGTTGCTTCCCATATATCCCCACCATATCAATCGCAATGCCAGTACAGAGTGAGATGAAGGTGCTTTGCATGGTCCTGCCGCGCAGCCTGCGGCATGGGGGGCGGGGGGTTACATTTTGGGTGTTCACGGAAACCATGAGACCAGCTCGTGGAACCCCTGTGTTCCCGGAATCCAGTTTGAGAACCCGTAGGTGTAAACTTTACATTTTTTTTCTTTAGTTTTCCACACAAGTTTGTTCGCACTTCATCGCCTGGCTATGTTCTGTAGGTTTCTCATGCTCCACACGTATATGTTTTGGAACATAAAAATCAATGACTGAAACAGTTCGCCAGAGTGTTAAAAACGCATCTACCATGGAATCATTTGCAACAATGATTCGACAACTTTTTCCGCTGCGATAGCCTATAGTTTTTGATGCATTGCTTTCAGTGTTGTAAAAAATCCTGGCTCTTATGCTATTTTTTTTGTGCCTTTTTTTGTGTGTTTTGTTGCCCTGCCTTGGCTACTAAATGGTCGTAAACAATATTTCTAAAAATATATATTTTTTTTTGTTTTTTTGGGAAGGGGAGGACGTATTTGTCAAGGCTTTTTTAAGGTGAAGAAGGAAGCAGAAAGATGGCTTATGTCTCGTTTGAATCCTCAGGCACTTGCCTGGTGCCCCTGGCAGTCCAGCCTGCTAGCATCTGGAGGCGGGACCGCAGACCGTTGCATCCGCTTCTGGAGCTGCAACCTCGGAAGCCAGCTCAACTTCATCGACACGACCTCGCAGGTATGCATTTACTTCTTTGGGCTGCCTCGCATCATGCAGCAGAGGCAATTATCTTGGAGCGTGCAAAGTCTGTTCGACTTTAATCCACCAAGCCGGATTCTCCATCTTTGGGCCTTTAACATATTCTCGCGTTTAAGGCTCGCACATGGAGCCTTCGACACTTTGTGCCCCATACTGTAGTGTCTTAATTCCGGATAATATTATTCCTAATCTCGAATATGTATCGGGTAATCCGTTTGTGCACTTTATGGCTAAATATGGCGGGCAAATCGTTGTCAACCGACACTGCGGCTCGAACATCGTGACGTCACGTTACCACTTCGCATGACCTTGCGTGTACGCAACAAAAACATTTGGCGCTAATTTTAGGATAAGATTGATGTCCCGTTTTTTCACGGTGTCTTGCAACCCCACGAATTCGCACCGTGGTGTAGGTTCATGTTGAATCCATATTTTTGGTAAATTTTGTGGGGGAAATGAAGTCGCATGACCCAAAGTCGCACGACGCGATCTTGGGCAACGTGACATCGATTTTCTTCCTGAATTTAGTGGGAAGTTATTGAACAGTGTCTGTTTTACTCTCTGAAATAAACGTTTACCAATTTCTCCTTTAATGAGCATTCCATAAATCATGCAAACCTCGCTGCCAATCTTTTTATTCTTGTCATTTCGATAACGCTGCCCTCGTTGCCGTTTCCTTTGCCCAGGTCTCGTCGCTGCTCTGGTCTGAAGAGCACAAGGAGATCATTTCGGGTCACGGATTCGCAAAGCATGAACTCATCATTTGGAAGTACCCGTCCATGAATCGAGTCGCCGACCTCACAGGCAAGCGCTGTTCCCTTTACCTTTTCCCATTTTTCGCTTCAGGCTGGTGCAACAGTGCGACGCGGTGGTGTGCGTGTGTGGGCGTAGCGTGCCACACCTAGCACGGCGCAGGTCGCCAACCCTGTTTTGGCGTACGGTGCATGCCATTAAAATGTGGCCGATAAGGCTGGTGAACACACTGATATCAACGGTCTTTGATTTTGCAAATCAGCCCTGTTTTGTCGACCGTTCTACCAAAGCACGAAGTGCTTTTTAATGGAACCGTCCATCCGTCCGCGAGTTTCTCGCTAATGTTGGCAGGAAAATTGACGTCACTTGACCTAAACGTCAATTTGGTTTCCCCTCTAAATTTAGCTGAAAAATTGGCGTTACGAGACCTGTACGTCAATTCGGTTTCCCTTCTAGATGTAGGAGAAAAATTCATGTGTGACCCGACGTCACGCAACCTTAATTCAGTTTCCCCACTACACTTGGCGGGGAAATTGATGTCACATGACCTATACATAGGATTCCATGTTTTGGAGTTTATTTTTCATCAAAATCATGGTTTTTTTTTTTTTTTTTTTTACAGCGGAGCTGTTAAAGGTTAGGTTTCTCAGGATTGTGTCTGGTACCAAACAAATGTCTACACTAAACTCTGGACAGCTACAGCCATTTATGAGCGACGGTGGCAACCAGACAACTGGCTTGCCGGCCTCGCTCATAGATGGCTGCAACCTTTCCAGCTTTTCCCACTCTGGTTTTCACCAGAGTGGAGAAGCGCTTAATTTCTCTAGGCGTCGTCCTCGAGGTCGTTGCCAGAAGTTGTCCTTGAGGTCGTCTTAGATGTCGTCCTTAATATTGTCCTAGACATTTCCTTGAGGTTGTCCTAGAGTTCGTCCTAGAAGTCATTCGTGGGGTCGTCCTAGACTTCAGTCCTCTAGGTGTCGTCCTCTGAGTCGTCCGATCATAGTAGAGCTTTGCTGGTCTTCCTTCTTCACCAGAGTGGACAGGCTGGAAGTTTTTAGTTTATCTTTTGTTGAAAAATTGGAGTTACCGGAGTTTATTTTTTGTTTGATTCCAGAATTCCCTGAAATTCAGATTTTAATTTCGCAGTGTTTCCTATTCAAATTAAATAATATCCCAAATGTATGCTAGTTAAAAAAAATAAAACTCGTTTGTACCAATTAATATTTCTTCAACTGGATTTGGCATTGGTGCCTGTTGCTCTTAGTTCGCAGTAGGACTTGAGTGTGGTGCATTCCCAGTCAGCAGCTTGATGGGAGTGGAAGTCGCTAAAGGGGACTGCAAATTTGGAAGGAATGGCACTGAGCACCTCTTGAACGTGAGCTGCACCTTGTCGATGGCTGGGACAGTGAGCAGCAAGTCGACCGGTTCATGGGAAAGTGCATCCGCTGTACCCAACTGTTTATGGCCAATTCACACGACAGACTGATCCGCGGACGGATTGATCTCGTAATGACATATCCGCAGTTCGTCCGTCTCCCGAGCGCATCCACACGAGGGAAGCGACAAGCAGACGTCAGCAAGCACCGGACCAAACCTGTTCGCCACCCACATTGCCGTGAAACTCCAACATCACACCGTGGCGCCATTGTCCAAGAGAGAAATCGACGTTTACTACCGCAATAAAGCATCGTACGCCGCTGTTGTGTACAGATCGAGGCAGAACACTGTGATAGGCTTCGTGCGAAGTGACACAGGCATGGTCCTGTTCGAGAAGGCTTCGGCGTAGAAGCGACGAAGTTCTGGGCTCGCGGAGGGGCGTTTGGAGATGCCTTCACCCACTCCGCGCTCAGGCACAACACTTAAGTACACCATGGCCACAAGAAAGGTCTTGCTCAGTGAAAGGCTGATTGGATGTACAAGAAAAGTTTTGTGCAAGCTTCTTGACTGGCCCCGGAGGTGTAACAGAACCTGCATCACGTCAGCCGGGCAAGGCACGAGGTATGTTGGACATCCGGGAAACGTGCACAGGGAACACCAGCGCCTGAGTTCACCTCGAAGGCGAGAAGGCGCCCATTGTCTTGAACTTCGACGAATCTCCCATTCCAGAGTTGCCAACGCTGTGGAGTGGTGCTCTACTGAACTGAGGCATTTCTTAGAACAGCAAACGGACGCAAACTTCTGCGTTTCTTGCTACCGGTTGCAAACTGCCTTGGCGGCAGGACAGTCTGCTTGTCGATGTCACTCGTGGCCGCAGTACTGGCAGTGAACGTTTTTGCTGTTTCTGGAGAGTTCGAAAGCGCTGCTTGAGTCGCTTCAAATAGTTCTAGAAATTTCGGGCCGGTCACCTGACCCGATGTCATGTGCATTCACCAGGGTGTCTAGCGAGCTGGGAAAACCAGGAATTGTCAGGGAAATATTAATTACCGGGAACAATCGGGGAATTGTCTGGGATATTGTCACGAAGGACAAGTGAAACAAAGAAAAAAAAAATAACTGAAAGAACTGAAACGCTTAATAGGGGCGAACTTGTGCCCAAAAATAAAAAAAGGAAACGGAGACGCTCGTAACAGCAGAGCGTCGCGGGCGTCGAAGTCGGCGGAACAGCAGAGCCGAACGCTCAGGCGAAAACTGACTGCGGCTCGCCGCGCGGAGCCCATTAATGGCGTCGTGGGCCTCTGGAAAAATCGGCCCAGAAGGTTCGGCGTGTAGAACTTTCTGACCTCGAACAAGCAACACGGTTCTCGAATTTACCCAGAACATTACAGCATTAGATGCCTGCAAAAAGGCTGTCCCCGCGACCAGGAATCGAACCCTGGCTTTTCGCGTGGGAGGCAGGAAACGCTATAACCGTTAGGGCCACGCGCGCGTTGCCTACTTGGGTGCTGATGCCGCTGCATGAGAGCTGTCAAAAAGCGAGCCCAGTCAGAGAAAAATGAGCCGGAAATGTCATCGGGTCGGTTTTGGATTGATTGAGGGCGCGTACACTAGGCTAGATCCTGTTAGAGGTACTAGATTTAGGCAACAAATAGGAAGCGTGCAGACCCCTATCCTTTCCAAACAACTTCTCTCTCTCTTTCTCTCTCTCTCTCTCTCTCTCTCTCTGCGTCGTGTTTTCATTGCGTTTCCAGAAGTGGCCTCTTCACTGGCGATGTCGGTGGCAAGAAAGTGCTCGTTTATTCCGGACTGGACGAACCCGAATACAGTGTAGACCGCATTAACGTATGTCACGGGAGTCGCGGGAAAATCGGCACTGTAAGTGGTACCGCGTCATAACCAAAACATCAATTTTTCAGGCCAAAATACATGCCGTGAGACAACTTACACCATTTTATGTTGGGGATGAACCCTTGGGTCATCCAGGCCTTTCCATTTGCTGTGCGGGCCAACTACAGGCAGACATTCTCGCTTCTTTAAGCAACGCGGTCGTTTGTATTTCCCGATGAGCCGTCCATGTTTGCACAAAACAAAACCGTGACACGTTCCTTTGAGACTTGCGGCTTGTTAGGTCTAGTTCTCATCGCGAGAGTGCCATCGAGAAGCAGCAGGCCCCCAGCCGCGGCCGCCGCTCGCGCGCATACCTCTCGGGCGCGGCCGGGTTTCGCTCCTGCGCCCTCCTGCCGGGGCTAGGGGCTTCTCGCAGCTAGTTGCTACGCAAGGGGGGAAATGGAGGGGAGAAGGACGCGATATGCCGTGCAAGTGTTGCGCCATGCCAGCCATGCACCTTGCCTTGTCCCCTCCCTTCTCTCCTTCGACACACATAAAAATTTACTTTTGCTTGTTGGTTACACGCGGTCCCAACAGACCACGCATGCTGCTACAAATTGCAAGAAGCGAAACTAGAAACTATCCAGCCTTTCAAGGAAGTGCCGCTGCTGGTGCAAGAAAGGAGGTTTGGAAGGCAGCCACTGAAATAAAGGTAAACTCAGGGTGAAAGGCTTGGGGGGTGGCTCCTCGATGGGGCTTGTGAGGCTGGGAGCGTGCTGCCTTCGCCTCTCTGCTTCTCTTCTTCAAGCAACCTCCTTTCCCCCCCCCCCCCCAAAGTGCTGTTTTTATTTCTTATTTTTTTGTAGCGCCTGTTTCAGAAACCACGCTTATAACCGGTATTGCCCTTCGCGCGCCTGCATTTTAAGCGAAGGTAATTACATGGAGTCGTATGGGAGGCGAACCGGTGGTTGAGCTGCGTTATGCCCGGTCCTGCACTGTAAGCTACATGCGGTGGGTGGTCTATACTGGGGCGGTCGGGAATATGTTGATGAAGTCTGTATATGAATAATCCTCACAATGCTCACGTCTTGGTGCTAGAATATCCCATATATTTAACCGCTCTACACTAGTGAGGGAATTCTCACCTGAAATTGTCGGGGAAAACCTGGAAAAGTTGGGGAATTTCAAAAGAATAATTTGCTAGACACCCTGATTCACACACTTCGCATGTTTATGGGCAGTTGCTGCGTCTGTGTGTGCTACTGACAGCTGATGGCCGCCGAGGGACTGGCGCTTCCTCTCCTGTTCGGCGTCTTTGTGCCGGGCCTGTGTGAGTGCGTCATTCAGGGTTAGCTTCGGGTAGCGGTGACACTGGTCTGCCAGACCCACGACGAACTGGCCGGGGAGACTAAACTGTTTTCAGCAGCTGGTGGGTAGTTGCACTTCCGAACCATATTTTTGAGGCCGTGAAGAGACCGTCTGCAGCGTTCGGTTGTTGTGTCCGCTTGTGAAACCTGGAGCTTTCAGAGACCTCGTTTACGGGATAGCGAGTACCCTGTGAACCGCCAAGTGACTTCCGCGTAAAACTTCTACGTGCCTTCGTCTGACATTAGTGAGCCGAGATCGACTTGTGGGATCGGGGGTCCTACATGGTAGAGGAAGCCCTGACCCTGGTCTCATCTGGAGTCCAGATGGATGCCGGTAGCGAATGCTTAGCATTGGGAACATGAGGTGGTTGAGTGCTATGAAGCAATACGTGGAGCAAGCTTGCACTGCAGAACCCAAGCCTGCTGGGTTCAATCCCACCCTCTGCCCGGCTTCGATCCGGACGAGCATTGTACCATGCAGGTCTTGTATCACTACTGCGTGGTGCACGTTAAAGACCCCAGGCTAGCACTTAACACCGCTCTGGTTAAATTTTTCGTCCGCGACGCAACCAGTGTAATTGCACTCGGACCCAGACCGACAATACGCCATGTAAAATGTGAACTTTTATAAATAGGGTGGTCCAAGTCATCAGGTTCGATCTAAAATAGGGCCGTAAAAAACCGACGCCCTTGCACGTGGCAATCTAAACTTTTCGCCAAGGTGTATTTCACAGGTCGGTTTTTCTCTGTGACATTACAAAACGGATGCTCTCTCTGTAAGAGTGGAGGGCACAAGAAACTTTGCCGGGGTCTACGGCGGGCAGCGACGCAGGCGACAGGCGTTCAGTAGCTGGGGTGTTTCGTGCGTTCGTATTGACAGATGGCGCTACCTCCTTATCGTGACGGCTCGCGACCAGCGTGGTTTATTAAAATGAACATAATCTTTTTGAAATGTACCTTCGGTTAAAAAATAAATGCGGACAATAAAAGCAAAACTTAAAGATAAAAAACGCGTCTGCATAACGACGGCGCTTTGCTGCGCAACGGATTTCGTCTGCGTGTCGTCTGCTTTCTTTCGCTGGTCGGCTGCACCTTCGGACGCTGCTCCCGACGCCATCTGTCAGTACGAACTGCCAAACACACCCGCTACTGGACCCCTGTCGTCTGTGTCGCTGCCCGCCGTAGACCCTGGCAAGTTTCTTGGCCTTATTGTTTTACAGAAAGAGAACACGCTTTGTAATTTTACAAGAAAAAACCGACCTGTGAAATACACCTTTGACGAAAAGTTTAGATTGCTACGTGCAGGCGTCGATTTTTACGGTCCATTTTAGATCGAGCCTGGTGACTTGGACCACCCTATATATATATATCATGTTTACATGCACTTTCTTTA